>PVJX010001344.1:8321-167434 GCA_004027295.1 Dolichotis patagonum
AGAGCCCCTCACAGAGCTAGTCCACCAGGCAGGTGTTCCGGGATGGCCAGAGCCCCTCACAGAGCTAGTCCACCAGGCAGGTGTTCCGGGATGGCCAGAGCCCCTCACAGAGCTAGTCCACCAGGCAGGTGTTCTGGGATGGCCAGAGTCCCTCACAGAGATAGTCCACCAGGCAGGTGTTCCGGGGCCAAACCCCGCATAGGAGAGCACAGGCCTGCCTCGGGTGAGACCGTTCCTCACTGCGTTTTCTGTTCCTAGCTGAAATACCTTTATCATGAGAGAATGTTGAGTTTTCCTGTTTGTCTGGTACTGTTGACTGAGCCCTGAGACTCTGAGCTGAGCTACAGTCCCATCATTTTTCTTATTTTTTATTTTGAGACAGCATCTTGCTGAGTTGCAAAGCTGCCCAGCCTGGGCTTGAGTTTGTAATCCTCCTGCCTCAGCCTTCTGAATTTCTGGCATTACAAGTGTCTGCTACTACACCTGGTTGGACTTTCTCAAATGCATTCTGTACCAGTTGTAATGACCTTATGTATGTTTCCCTTTGCTCTTTGCATTGCTGGATCCGCGGAGGGGAGGTTTTGTTTTTTGAGACAGGATTTTGCTATGTAGTTCATTCTGGCCTTGAACTCACATGTAGCACAGGCAGACTTCAAACTCATGGTGATCCTCCTGCCTCAGCCTCCCAAATGCTGGAATTACAAGCATATGCCACCATGCCTGGGTGATTTTTGTATATTAAACTACCCTTGCATTTCTGGGATAAATTGATGTGCAGTCATGGTATATAATCCTTTTAACGTGTCATTAAAATTGCTTCACCAGTGTTTGGAGAGAATTTTGGCCTCAGTGTCCGGTAGTGATGTTGGTCTGTAGTTTTTATTTTTTCTGATGTCAAAGTAATGCTGGCCTTGGATGGAGTTAACAAGTATTCCCTTCTCTATTTTTTGGACTACATTAATGAAAATAAAGTACAATGATAGAAAATTTCTTACTGTAATGAAGTTGAGTTAGTGAGAGACATACTGGGATCTGTTACCAGTGATGCCTTTGTCATAGATTGGATAGTGTGGGAAGATTCAGGATGGTGACATGCAGGTAAGGAGTTTTTTGGAGAGTTTTCTTATTCCTGGATCTGCTCTGAAGTTTAGGGTGATAAACTAAAGCCTCTGCTCTTGCAGCAAGTCTTGAGGACACGGTTGGTTGTGATCTCTGCTCCGCATTCTAGATTCACCTCATGCTCTGCCATTTTGGAATCACTGTCTTAGTAAAGTAACCAGGCATTCCATCCCTTAGGGGTTCAGTGCAAGTCAGGGTGCGGAGTGGCAGTCACTGCGAGGCTCCAGCGAATGAGAGGCCTGCACAGACAGCAGGCCTTCGTTTGCTGACTGCTGTTCTGGAGCCTCAGGTGCATGCCGCGGGTGCTGTGCAGTGACAGCTTCGTGAGCTGTTTTTCCGCTGGTACTTTGGATCGCTTTTCCTCCTTTGATGTCAGTTTTCCTTCCACACAACTGCTGTCTGAAATGCTTAGGACAGATGTGATTCAGATGTTGGGGTCTCAAATGCTTTCTCATTTGAAAATATTTGCATGGCCCGTACTGGTTGGACACCCCTAATCTGAAAATCAAAAATGGTCTGAAATGCAAAGTTTTTGGCGTATCACGTCAGCACTGAAAAGGATTTGGATTGTGGAGCGTTTCAGACGTTAGGTTTTCAGGTTAAGGCTGTTCAGCACATAGTAAGACCATGTTGCCAGTACCTGCCTTAGGGTTAGAGTGCACTGAGCTTGGCTGAAGTCGCGCATTCCTGGTGGTTGCACACAACTGAGGCTTGTTTCCCCCGCTGCACACCCAGTGCAGGTCGTAGTGGGGGGAGAGGCAGCGTACGAAGACGCTTCACAGCTCAGGCTGCCTGCGCATCGCTGTCTGGGCGCTCCTGACCCCAGAGCAGGGCACAGGGCCACCAGGGCTGTGCCCCATCCCCCTCTCATGGGATTTTGCTTAACCGAGAAGACTGGAAAAATGTGGAGGAGAAATGGAATGTTTGTGCCCTGTGCCACAAATTCATGAAAATTCCAAAGTACATTTTCTTATATAACTAGCTCAGTAGAAAATACATTGATTATGTACAGTGCACACAATTTCAGATGTCTGAGGCTTTTTTTTGGTATTTTTTATTAGCAAAAGTAATTTATTTCCATAAAAAATCGTATTGGCTCTTCATTTTCCAAAATAAAATGTTTGAAGTTGGAATCTTATTTCCAGATTAGAATGTACCAGTGCAAAGAACCAGTGATCTGCAGTCATCATGAGTAGACATTAAAGGCTTGTGATGTTTGTTCTTGAGCATGCAGTGTTCCTGTGCTGAGATACTGTATTGGAGACATTAGTAGAATATTATGTCCCATCATATTATGTTCACAGAATAGAAATAATGGAAAATTTTATATCTCTTTCACTCTGCTTGTGTAATTTCATAGAACTGCTAGATTATATATATCTTCTAAACTTATCCATGGTTGACTATCAAAATATGTTAAGGATGTCACGCGTGCTTTTCTGGATGTAGACGTTATGAACGTAACCCTTGTGCTTCAGGCCAGCTTTTTTCCCTTTTGTGCTCACATATGTACTGCTGGCAGTACAGGTAACGCCCTGTGCTTGTATTACAGATATGTGCTTTCTCCTTCTCTCTCACAGCAGAATTCATTAGCACTAACCAGCGTGGTCACGAAGCCGTGAGGGTTTACACTACTACCCTCCTGTTAGTGGCTGTAGCACAGGTTCCCTCCCCCTTTGGGTCAGGCTGACGGCTCTTCATAAAGAGATTATTTAGGAGTGTCAAGAGCAAGTAATTATATAGACCAGCGGAACCAAGGTCACGGTGGTACACCTCTTCAGGCAAACAAAAAGCTTAGCAATATTTTGAAATTTCATGTGGGGAATCAGAGATGGAAAGATTGATAATGACTATTTGGTCCTTTGGAGCTGAAGATCTGCCTGTCTGAAAGGTTATCTAGTATGTGCCATGATGGGTAGGATGGTCCATTTTTCATTTGTAATGTGTGTGTAAAGCCTACTGTGAATTTAAAACCAATTTTTACAATTCTGGTCATTTGATATGCAAATGAAAATAAATGCTAACTTGTAACTCTGTTTTACCATAGTGTTTCTTATTTGAGCTTAAGATTCCTTCCCAGGTCTCTTTTACTCTTATTTGATCTATTTGCTCAAAAATTTCCAGCTAGTGGTAGTTTGTAGGAAATAAAACATTACTAACTTCTTTTTTGTTTTTAGACAGGGTTTCACCTTGTAGACCAGTAGCTTTGAATTCCATAGGTGTCCCAGACTGGCCTTGAACTTGTAGCAATCGCTCTGCCTCTCCCTCTGGAGTGCTGGGGTTCCAGGCAAATGCCACCATGCCCGGCTACTAACTTTTCTAATAACTGTCTGTGTCTGTGTGTTTTTAGAATGACATTTCTCAGGCTTGCTGTGTGTGACGAATCTGTACCCTGATATTATAGTGAAGAAAACATGACAGGATAACTTGTGAGCTACGAAACACGTGTCTTAGTAATCTTTATTTTTATTTTTTGAAGGACTTAAAGCCCAGTAACATAGTAGTGAAGTCAGACTGCACTTTGAAGATTCTTGACTTCGGGCTGGCTCGGACTGCAGGGACGAGCTTCATGATGACGCCTTATGTAGTGACGCGCTACTACCGAGCGCCCGAGGTCATCCTGGGCATGGGCTACAAGGAGAACGGTCAGCATCTGTTTCTCATTTGAAATACTCCATCAAATAACTGCTTTAAATGCTGTCACTCTTGTGTAGTCTCTACCTAAAATTTGAAAGTTCGTTGAGTGTTGGCACAAGTGACCAGTACGAAGATTACCTTTTCATTTCTGGTGATGATGATACTGCATGAAGGGTTAGTGTCCTATAAATACGATCTTGGGTGAGCGCCCGACTAGAGATCAGCACCAGGAAAA
Source organism: Dolichotis patagonum (assembly GCA_004027295.1). Lineage (NCBI taxonomy): Eukaryota > Metazoa > Chordata > Mammalia > Rodentia > Caviidae > Dolichotis > Dolichotis patagonum. Next base: position 12,313 of record PVJX010001344.1, read on the forward strand.
GCTGTCACACACCCACAGTTGGCTTCTTGTCCTGTCATTGATAAGAATTATGTAACCATCATACTGCTTCCCACCCGCTCCCCAGGATTCTGAACCAAATGTCATTCTCACCCGTGATAGACACATTAGCCAGCAGGGTACCTGCAAGTACTTCCCCTTGTAGTGACACCCTCACAGCTGCTGCAACAGATTGGTTTTATGTCTTTTACCACAGGGTACTTTTCATCAGTTTGAAAAATGTAGGATGAGTTGAGTATATTTTAAGCCCCCATTAGTAAGCCCTTTTAAACCTAGGTTTGTGTATGAATCAGACTTACTGTCCAAGGAAGTCTTCCCTGATCCAGATGGTATCTTTACTCATACATACTTGTAGCTTTCAAGATCTCCTTTAAAACTATGTTTTTCTTAGGATTTCTAGCATAAGTTATGTCCTGGCTAGTTCGCCATTTTCTGTGCAATTTATTAAAAAAACAAAAACAAAAGCAAACTTATTCTAACAGATGTTTATCAAAAAGGAAAACTGAAAGAGATTATTCTCTGGTGAACTGATTTATGAATATTAACTTTCCCTCTAAAATTTCATCCTTGAAAATTATCATACTGTAAATATAAAAAGGTTTACATTTTAATGAAACTTCATTTCCTCAGGATTTCCAAAAATTACACCCAGGGTACAGTGAATTGGTGTTCTCCTTGCAGGAAGGAGTGTACTATAAACAAGGGCTTAAATTTCCTAAATCCTTTCTTGGTTACTTTTCTCTTGTTGTTGAGACAATACTCGATGCCCAAACTGAAGGAAGGAAAGGCTTATTTAGCTCAGTTTGTGAAGGCTTCATTCCATAATCAGGCGTGGCACCAGGGCAGCAGAAGACAGCAAAGCCACAGAGCAGAAGTTGGGAAAAAGCAAACCTCTTTTCCTCCCTTACATCATACACAGGCTACTCCTCCTGCAGGGCCTGGTAGAGCTCTAAATCTCCTTGCATTCTCCTGCACAGGATGAGGATATTTACAAAGGGCAGGAATTAAACTTCTAAACTTCTCAAGTTGACACGTAACATGCTCCAACATGGGTGGGGGCATAGCTCTTTACCAGCCAGCCCTGCCCTTGCTCCTCCCCTGAAGAAACCTGAAGTGAGGTGATCAGTTTCACCCCGGTACCAACAGAAAGAAACTAGAAGACACAAACCCAAGTTTCTAACTCTTTTCCTTTTAAATCACTGTATATATTCCCCTCTTTTATTATTAAACTCCCCCTCTCCTGAGTTTGCACTTGTTGGGATACTGGGGTCAATGTAGAGTGATGTTGCCAAGAAAATAATTGATTTCAGAATAGATAGAGCACTTCTTAAGCAATTATGAAATCCAGTTGGAAAATTTCTGAGGAAATTAACTTTTCATGGTAACTGCTCATAGAGACATTGTTTCTCTTAAGTATTTTAATGTGTTGATCTATTTCTGCTCATGCTTTTTTCTTTTATTTAACTTAGAGAGTATAATGCACAGCTGAACTTCAGAACAGTGCATTTTATTTTTATAATTTTACTACCATATACACAGTTTGTTTAAATGAAGTTTGTATTTGGTTCTCGTTCATGTTTTATAAATTCTCACTTGCAAAATGTTTTTTATTTTGTGCAATTTCTGTGCATAACTCTCACTTTAAAATTAGATATGTAATTAAATGCCACACTTTACATTTTCTTTTATAAACAAGAGCTTTTCAAAAAATACTGTTTTAAATTATTCCATTAACAGAAATTAAAATCACTTTCTTCATTTTGTGATGTTGTACAGTTTTTGTATAATGTAGTCATATTATGCTTCTTTGATTTTACTGATCTTTTGCTTTGCTTTTCCTTCTTTTGTGCTGCAAACATATAGTGGATTTATGGTCTGTGGGGTGCATTATGGGAGAAATGGTTTGCCACAAAATCCTCTTTCCAGGAAGGGACTGTATCCTTGTGCTGTTGCAGCAGATCAATTAGCGAGGTGGTTATGAACTTCTGTCTCCGATGAAAGCGAATATGCTGTATTCATACATACAGGTTTTTACACAGATGTAAAGTTTGAAGCTGTTATAGTTCAAAAATTGTTGAGATAAGCTGAAATATTTGTAGGCTGCATCTGGCAGTAGGACATACAGTCTCTGCTGGTAGTCAGAGCACACTCACTGTCACTCATTTTTATTTTATACCGCTTTTTATGATTTTAAAATATACATGGTATGCGTGGTTTTTTTTAAATGTTTATATATTTTCTTTTTATTTTAACCAAAATCTTTATGTTAATGTCATTGCATTTTGTTTTCAGTTGACATTTGGTCAGTTGGGTGCATCATGGGAGAAATGATCAAAGGTGGTGTTTTGTTCCCAGGTACAGATCGTATCCTTGTCTTTGGCCTAAAATGTAGTTTCTAAAGGTCAAAATGTACGCCAGCACTGGAACTTGGTCAGGTGTAATGTATTTTGTCTCTCCCTAACGTAAAGTATTGTTAATTTACGCTTTCAAAATACCACCTACAATTTGACGTAGACTTTCCTTTCTGTTTCATATGTGAAAAATGCTCAAGTGTAACTATCCACAATTTTTTTTTTTTGCTAGCTTTGAGTTGATTTACGTAACCTAAATAAAAAATCATGGCTTGCATTAAAAGTTTCTAATGATCATACACTTGACTATCCTGAGGACTTAATGTGAGTGTGGGAAACGCCTGTCGCTGCTGGCCATTCTTTTGTGTTGTCCTCCCACCTCCTTTTTGTTAACGTTCCATGTGTTTTGTGTCTTGTTGTCTCATCACTCACATAACACAACTGAGTCTTTCATGTGAGAATTTCAGCAGTAGTAACCTGAGATGGTAACAGTTAGATTTGGATTAGTGCCTGACTACTTTTGATATTTATCTTAACAGTGATATGTTTATCAACAAGTAACATCTAGAATTGCTGTAGGAGGCGGCAAGCAGGTGTTCACTGGGCTGCAGTGAGACTGCTGGCTGAGTCCTCAAGGGCTTGGAACGTAAATGTAAAGATTAGGAGGAATGAGACCAGGGCATCCTGACTTTACAACATTTCAGAACTTTTAAAATTTTTTATTAAGCTAAAAAAGCAGATGGCAAAAGAAGAGGCCGTTTTATCAGAGTCATTTTTTTATTACTAGTTATGTTAGTGTAGAAAACTTAAAAAAGCAACACAAGTTATAAAAATATTCCTCATTCTGTAGGATATGTAGTCACATTGTTTTCTTACTAATAAGGTAGAGAAAAGGCAAGTTTTATGTACTGCAATTATGTACTGTTTACATTACATTACCCTAATGTAAACAGTTGTGGGAGTAATGATAATTAGACTTTGAGTTACTTATAATTTATATTCAGAATTTGTGAGGTTAGGATTCTATTTGATGGTAAAATTATTATTCATATACGCATGGTTTGCACACAATAAATAAGGTTAGCAAAACTTATTTATTGACCATTTGTGTCCACCTAAAGTCATTGCCTTTTATGAAAAGCTTAGCTGTGAAATATAAAATCTATAACTGCCACAATCTTTCTTAGCACTCTTTAATTCCATAATTTTGTATTTTAATATGTATATGACTAATGTATTGAACATTAGATACAGAATATTTTTCTTAGCTACTTGATATTAGATATTGACCAGTGGAATAAAGTTATTGAACAGCTTGGAACACCATGTCCTGAATTCATGAAGAAACTACAACCAACAGTAAGGACTTACGTGGAAAACAGACCTAAATATGCTGGCTACAGCTTTGAGAAACTCTTCCCCGATGTGCTTTTCCCGGCTGACTCGGAGCATAACAAACTGAAAGGTAAGTTTTACATATGTGAAATTTTTCTTCATGTGCTGGTATGGGATATAAGCCAAGTTTATTTATGAGTAGTTGAACAAAGTGAAGTTTTGGCCTTTCACATGAATTTACCTTTAATTTTATATTGTTAATTCTATATGTGACCTGGGTTTATTGTTTAAAAACAGTCCTTTTTCAAACATAAGCATGAATACATAAAACAGATAAAAGGTGATTTAGAGTTCTTAAACATTGCTGATTTTTTTTTTTTTTTTTTTTTTGGTACCGGGGATTAAACTCACAACCACATGCTTGCAAGGCAAGGCACTTATGCCACTGAGCGAAATCCCCCATATTGCTGATAATTTTTGAGAGCCTTTATGAATATGTGTCCTTTAACATCATTATTTTTGCAGCCAGTCAGGCAAGGGATTTGTTATCCAAAATGCTGGTGATAGATGCGTCTAAAAGGATCTCCGTGGATGAAGCCCTCCAGCACCCCTACATCAATGTCTGGTATGACCCCTCCGAAGCGGAAGCCGTGAGTCCTTTTCTTAACATTAGAGGAGCATACGTATTCTTAGGGTTAGAATTACACTTGGAAGAGACCTTTTTATTTTAAATAAAACGTAGACTTACGGTGGTGGTGCCTCTCTCTGCATGAAGAGCACCCCTCGCCACCAAGTGTGCCTAGGCGCTTCCCAGGCCCCGGTCTGCCTTGCACTGTTACCCTCTCTTGCCTTGGTAGCCAGTTAGAGGGGCTGGGATGGAAAGACCTCTGCAAGATGTCTGGCAAAGCTGTAAAACAAATTGACGCAAAACATAGCAAAAGCAAAATTCTGTGAAATAAATAAAATACAGTAATTCACAGGTTGGAAGAAAGAAGCGTAAACATAATTTTTTGAGCAATAAAAGAAGTCGACAGAACTAGCCTGTGTATTGATCAATCTTGGCTTAATGATGCATTTTGATAAGTCTTGAGGTAGCTGTTAAAGTGTATGTACTTGGGCCGGGGATTTAGCTGAGTGGCTTAAGCGCCTGCCTGGCAAGTGTGAGGTCGTGAGTCCAATCCGCGGTACCAAAAAAAAAAAAAAAAAATGAGTTTATGTACTATTCCAGAAAACTGAGTGAATTATTATCCCCTTGTGTTTTTCAGCCTCCACCAAAGATCCCTGACAAGCAGTTAGATGAAAGGGAACACACAATAGAAGAGTGGAAAGGTAACCACCAGATTTCTTAGCAAACTGAGTTTCTGGCTTCTTGTGATAATTTGTTCCTTGTCTTCATGTGTCTTAGTTACTTTTCACCAGTTGCTGAGACAAAATACCTGATGCCCAAAGTTGGGAAAGGAAAGGTTTATTTCTTACAGTTTTTGGAGGTTTCAGTCCATACTCAGTTGGCTCCAAGGCAGGGTGGCATGGCGGGGCCGCAGTTCATGGCAGCTGCAAACAGCAAGCGGAAACGGGCAAGAGAGCGAGACACACCTTCTTCCTGCCATTACATCACATCCTGGCTCCACCCCTTAGGAGTGTGTAGCACTGACACCACCAATCCAAGCACTAGACAATGAACCAATCACAAATGCACAATGCAAAGGCATGAGGCTTGGGGGCCACTGACATAAACCATGACATGATGTTACAGAAATTAATGGTATTTTCTGTTTTATTTTATTCCATTTCTTTTCTTTTTAATTTATTTTTGTTGTCATCGTCGTCGTTTTTCCCTAGAGGTTAAATCTACTCGCTCATGCATGTAGACAAGAGCTGTAACACTGAGCAACACCCCAGCCTTTTTTTAAGATCTGATTTTGGAACAGAATCCTGCTCTGTCGCCCCAACTGGCTCCATCTTTGGATATTCCTGCGTTGGCCTCCTGAGCAGCGAGGATGTGTGCCACCACATCGACTGTGTTTCCTGTTCTCATGATGAGTATCTGTGCCTGTTGCAGTATCACACACCTGCAGTCCTGTTAATTTAGAGACTGAGGTGGAAGGGTTGTGAGTTTGAGCCCAGCCCAGGCAAACAGTGAGACATCATCTCAAACACCAGCGCACACATAGCTCACAGTAGGTAGTGACGGTAACACTCTTACCACGTGGAGAGTGGATCTGTTTCCCCTGACTTCTTCGTTTCCCCAGTTTTCCATCCTAGACACAGACACATCTGTGCTTTCTTCTACTTTTCCAGGGTCTGTGTTTGTATTACCACAAGTCTTTGCATACTGTGTATACTGCTCACATTTGCTGTGTTAATGCAGTCGTGTACTTTGAAGGTGGCCTCTCTTGGGCCACATGGCTGCCTCCCTTGGTGTACTAGCTGGTGTGTGTTGTGCTGTTGCATGTGTCACAGTCTCCACCCAGCTCCCTCTGGGGGCATCTTTCAGATGGCACCTTTCAGGCTGTCGCTGCTGCAGACAGCTCTGTGGTGTTCACACACATGTGAAAGCCAAGTGTGTCTGCGTGTGCACTGAGTCCATGAGGGCTGTAGCTTGGGAACAGAGTAGCATTAAATACTCACCTGGCAGTTCACACCCCATTGGCTTACAGTAAATGCTTACAGTGTTCCACAGATTCATCGAATCATTGCAGGAAGGAAAATCGACTGCCGAAGCCCCAAGCTGCAGATTGTTTGCCTGGTTGGCACTCCTGTTAACTGTCTTTGTCTCCGTTCACAAAGGGATGTTCTTTTTGCTCTTTTTAAAAATCCTCTTACCAAGAATATTCATCATTCTTTTTTGTTTCTTTGAAATAGTAAACGTCTGCCAGACTTTCTGTTTCTGTCCTTGTAGGGCCAGGGTTACCGTAGCAGGCAAACGCTCATTCCAACATACCCATCCCCTCTACCTCGTGACCAGCAGAAGTGTTACCAGACCCTGTAACCGGGGATTCTTTATAAGATGTTAAATTTCTAGAATTGTGCAGACACTGAAATCATATGCAGTACTTTTGGTTCATATGTTTTTTTGAAGTTCACTGCTTTTATGATTCTCAAAGACTGTGACCAGAGATGATGAATGATGAGGTCGCGGTCACCAGCAGGGTATTCGGAGGGAGATGTGAGAGTCGCGAGCTCACGTCCTTGGTGTCACCTAGAGTCTCCTGGTGGGGGCAGCGCTTCTCTGCACAGTCGGAGCTGTCCTCAGTGTGGTCTGCCATGGTCCCCAAACCTCAGAGACCCAAATCCAAGTCCTAGCAGTGACAGCAGCCGGGCTGCGCGGGCAGATCTGAATATAGCTAACTGTGCTCCCCCTTGACACGTTTTGTTTCTGTTCCACTTCGATGTAACACTTCTCCATGCTCTGATGTAAATCCTTGTGACAGGTGCCTGGTCGCGCACCTGCAGCGCACCAGAGGGCAGCCAGCGGGAGTGAACCCCACAGCCCAGGCCTGGCTGAGACAGGGTGAGGGGAGCGTCCGTGGTGCGCTGGGGTGGGTGCAGCACAGGTGTCTGGCCGTGTAAGCAGATAAAGCGTCCTCAGCTTCGAGGGCCCAGTGCTGGCCTTAGCCAACTTCAGGAACATTTACTTTCTTCCAGTATAACTTGTGGTTGAGGATCAAGGAGTCGTTATTGACCCCCATGAATCTCGGGTTGACACTTGGGAACCACCAGGCATTGGAAGGCAGTATCATTGAAGTACTTAGTGTGTGTAATAAAAGTTTGGCCTAAGGCATGTCTTGTAAGAGTGGCTGTCAGACTTTGCACACTGCATTTTTGCCCATTTCTTTTTCAGAGTTGATATACAAGGAAGTGATGGACTTGGAGGAGAGAACCAAGAATGGAGTTATCCGGGGGCAGCCCTCTCCTTTAGGTTGGTTACAACATAAGCGTGATTGAGGTTGCAGTTCTCTTCTTGTGCTGTGATCCTCAGCGGCCTGAAACCTGCAGCGCTTCCCACGCTTCCTGCCGTTGCTCAGGTTACAGTCTGGTTGGTCAGATCCGGAGGCCTCAGTGCGCTGCCAGCTGCACGCTTGGCAGCAGCGTGGTGGGAACTGACTTCATAGAACGTGGGTCCCTTTCGCTGACACTCACATTCCACTGAAGGATGGAAATTTAAAACTTTTCCACTGGCATTGCTGCCTTGTCTTTAGAGACAGAATTTCTCAAAATTCAGTATACAGAGTCTGCAGAAAAGAAAAGAAAAAGTACACGTCAGGAAAAGAAAAAGTCACATAAATATTTTAATACTCAGTTTATTGAGACATGATGAGATTAATACAAGTTACCTTTAGCATGTACAATCACAAGAGCTGCCCAAAGTGGTGGCCATGACTGCTACAATTTATTAGTACAGAAAACTGCTGAAGTGTGTACATGTTTTTTGGCAGCCTCTGTATTTAACTGTGATTTTAGCAGTTTTTACTTTGGACCAATAAAAATTTCACTGCAAAATGTAGTACATATGATACAAGGTAGTCTTTCTCATTTCAGTATATTTGATTTGTGGCAATGACATTAAAACTACCAGTAGAAAGTGGTTATTCCCTAAGAAGAAAACTAGTTTGCAGGAGTGAAACATTTTCTGTTATCATAAGCTTATCTTAATTTAATCTTGGGGCCTGTAAAAGTACAAAGATTGGCGGGGAAAACGAAAGTGACATGTATATATCGAGGACTGACATCATGACAGACACTAGTGGTTCTGTACTTTGTTTTATTTTCCCCCTCAGACCCCAGGGTAGGGGTGCGTAGCAACCTAGAGATGAGAATACTGAGGTGCAGGAAAGGTGAGGTAGGACGATCTGTAGGAGAACCAGTAAAGCAGCCTTGCGAGTGACGCCCCAGCATTCCTGAGTCCTCGTGGCCGCGGCCACAGTGGACCGTTTGTGGTGTTGAAGCTCTCAGAGACTCGCCGTCACTGCTCTAGAGGTTAGGGTGGTTTTACAGAAAAAGGAAAATTTGGGCGCAGCTTTGAAGGCCAAGAGATAGGTCGTGATTTTGGGCAAAACTGTGCCGTTTTATTCCTCTAACATTCATCTATGTTTTAAGAAAAAATGGACATCATACCTAGCACTTTATTTATGGGTAAGCTGCTGCGCTTTTTTTGTACCGGGAATCAAACTTAAGACATTGCAACTTGCCAGGCAGGTGCTTGTGCCGCTAAGCTGTATCCTCTCTACCTGATTTGTAAAGATGACGGGCATTTTATAGGTGGATTGCTCACCTGACTGGGGTTTAGTGTGGCAGTGAAGCAGCTGGCCTGTCGGGCATGTGAGGACTCACCCAGGGAGGAAGTGACCCGGATACCTGAGACGGAAAGTGTTCCACATTAGCACTTCCCATGTAGTGAAGAATGATTGTGTTGCTTTCAAGTTTAGAGAAAGCAGTTGCTTTTCTTTTTCGCAGGTAGATTTTCAGATTAAAAAGTTAACTCATTATAACATATTACAAGTTAATATTTACCTGATTAAAATGTTTGGTGAAGCAAACAGGTGCTGAAGAAGAGGTCTGTGAAAAGCACGTGTGGCAGACCTCTTCGTAGGATTCCATGCTTCAGCAACCACTCTGTCCCTTGTAGTTCTGCTGCTTCCTGCTTTCCTGTTCCCTCCCGCTGGCCACGCACTGGGCCTGGAGAAGGCTCGCAGGGGCCTTGGTCTCCACGCCTAGACAGAATGAGGCATGGACACGTGGGGCGAGGAGCAGGGATTCCAGCCCGTTTCGTTGTGCGAGTATCGGGTGCCTAAGCCTCAGCCGCGGCAGTTCCGCTCGGTGTTTGGTTGGATGCTATTGTGTCTATGCCATAAATGTGTCCTTGAGAACTTCTGTACGACTTGCGTTATTCAGATTGGTAATGACCCTTGTTTGGTTGGTGGTTTGGTCCCTCGGGCCTTACACAGTGTGTGGGTTGCTTTTGCAGGTCCCCCGCCACAGTGTCTGGCCTCCCCGTCCCCAGCCCTTTCCAGCTCGGCACGCTGAAAAGGCTGAGCCAGACGTTCCTATTTTTACAACCTGGGAAGTGATTGCTAGGTACCGCCTTGCCCTTGTTCTTCACTTGTTTAATAAATCTGTATTTGTGTTTATCACGTATTTTTTGGACTTGATATAAGTAGACTTGAGTTTACCTAAGTAGGCTACTTGCATTGATTACCCAAGCAAGTCACAGGGCAGTTGAACTTGGGTCCCTCCCACTGAAAACGATTTTATTCTTTGTGTTGGCCTCTACTTGACATCGGGGTGTACCAGGAGTGTTGTCTGAACTTGTCCTTTTTCATGAGAAGAGATGATAAGTACTTTTCTGTAGGTCAGGAGCTTGGAAGTGTCGCAGTCACCAGGTTCTGTGCAAGCCTCGCTGCAGAAGGTGCAGCATGCAGCGCAGGCCTCGCCCAGGTCTGCTGGCAGGCCAGGTATTCCAGGCGTGCCTGGGAGTCCGCGCTCTTGTTTAATCAGAAACAAGTTCCTGGGAAGGACAGGGTTCCAGGGTCTAGACACGGTCAGGATCCTCGCCTCAGCCTGCTTGGAGCAGTGTTTGTAAGTTCGTGTCCATGCCCCGCCCCTTGTGGTTGTCTGTGTGAGCCTTCTAGGAGAGAGATCCCTGTGACCGTGGAGGACACAGGACAGTGCAGGCAGCACGGCCCATGACTCTCTGCAGCTGACTTGCTGTTCTGTTTCTCATAGCACAGGTGCAGCAGTGATCAATGGCTCTCAGCACCCATCGTCATCGTCGTCTGTCAATGATGTGTCTTCGATGTCCACAGATCCGACTTTGGCCTCAGACACCGACAGCAGTCTAGAAGCCTCGGCCGGCCCTCTGGGCTGCTGTAGATGACTACTTGGGCCTCGGGGGTGGGAGGGGGGAGTCGGTTAGTCAAGGATAGAACTACTTTGGAAACAATTCAGTGGTCTTATTTTTGAGTGATTTTTTTCAAAAACTATAGAATTCATTTTGTAGTAAAGTAGTTTATTTTTTTTAATTTTAAGTGATGTAATTTAAAACCTAAGTTGTGTTTTACAACAGCAACAAAACTGTATTGTATTTTTTGCTGTAATTAACTGTATAATGTAAACCTAATTATTTTATCTTGGTTTAAATTTTTTGCATATTTGCTTTACCTTATGCTGCTGATTTTTTTACTGAATTTGTAAGATTTTGTTTATCAAAACAACTATTATGTGGTGACTTGCCTATATCATGAATTATTTAAGATTTTTATAGTTTTTTTATTAGAGTTTATTTCCGATGTTTTGTTCATGATGCTATCCTTCAGGGTTATGTGCTTATCAATGAAATAACCCCAGGGGAGTGAGGGAAAATAACCTGTAGCCAGTTACATTCAGGAATAACTACTGTAAATGATGAACATGTCAAGAGACCTCCAATGTTTGCTACTTGCCAGCCCTAGTTTAGTCACAGGAATAGGGATGCGACCCTGCCTGAATTTCAGCAGCGCCCCGTCAGTCATCTAAACAGCAGAATAACTCAGAGCGTGTCTTTAAAGACACTGGGCGTGTACCAACCCCACCTTCTTAAGTCTCCCACCCCATCCAACAGAAGTCAAGTCACAGATTATGGTGTATTTTGCAGATTTGTGGCATGCTCAGTTTATTATTACATAAAAATCAAGAGGATACTTCATGAATAATACATTTCAATGCAAATAAACAGACGGTTCACTTCCTAGCTATGAGCCTGTTTTTGTACACACTGAGTTAATCTCAGGCCTTAGGTCTTAGCAGTGGTGTAGAGTCCGGTCTTGCCCTTTCCTGCAGCCTCCAGCCCTTGGGCCTTCCTGGTTTCCCTTTTCTTGGAGGTCACTCAGTTGAGCACCAGTTCTCATGGTGTTTCTGGCCATTTGATTCTACCTATAGCCTAATCTCTTACACATATTAGCTGTCAGGAGGTTCCGGAGCCCACTTAGGTTTCCGTAGGTGACGTATCAAATGAGCAATATACCGTTCATCTGAAAATAGTAGCACACAGCCATATATAGGATATCATTTTCTAAGGACTGTTTATTCACATTGAGCAGAGCAGGCATAAATGGTGGTTATTTAGTCTGAGTCTTTGATTTGTTACACCTGATTTCCAGTATGACATGCAGTGTGGACATTGATTGAGTAGTGTAGGAATGGTGCTGCTCCTGACGAGTGTGTGTTAACTGTTTACATTTTATATCTGCAGAATTACCTTTGTGCAACTGATTTTTTTCCTGAGTACAGTGTCATTGCCCTCTCATTATTTCTGAGACACATCGTCCGCAGTGGCCCCAGGCACCTTGGGATTGTGTGCAGTGAACTGGGAAGTGCATTCTGATGAAGTGGCAGGGTTCTCGGCGGAAGGCCCGTTGGAGCTACGCCAGCAGGAGCAAGAGCAGCTCAACAAATGTCTGAAAGTTCGCTTGGCATTTTATTTGTATATTTAATGAAAATTCCTTTTGAGTAAAGTATTTAGGTCATTGTTAATGTGCAATATTTAAGATTAAAGTACCTTAGCCTTGTTTATATGCTTTGAAGTAGCAGGTGTGTTTTCGGTGGTTTGAAGTGATGCTGTCTAGCCTCCCAGCCTGTGGACCAGTCCCTTTTCTACTCGTACAGCGTGGTGCATTTATTGTGTTAGGTAAATTAGTGTCGTGAGACTCTAACACCTCGAGTTGTATAAATGGGATTGGACTCATGGTTTTAGCAGAACTTAGCATGAGTGTGTCTTCGTTTGTAATAGTTTCACAGTATTTGCTTTATTTTTCTCAAGGATAGGTTTTGTCACTATTGCACTTTAACAGCTGACATGCTTTCAGAAGATGTTTATGTTTGGTTGCTAATAAGCCATCTCTGCCGATACAGATTTCGGTTAAGCAAGGAAAACCAGGCGTGTTGACTGTAAATGCCAGCTCCCACTTGCCAACTGTCATGTCTCAGCTGAATTCAAAGGAAACGCTCTTAATACTTACTATAAAATACCGGACAGATTATACCCTAAAAGCAGTGTCTGTCTTTTAAATGTTGCTTGCCTAGATTTTCACAGTACTTTGTAAATGCAGCGTCCCCTGTTTAAGTCTGTTAAGCTAAGCATGCACTGGTCCTTTTTTTTTTTTTTTTTAATCTTAAAGCATCTTAAACATTTTTTTAAATTACAAATATTTATGTCGGGAACTAACTTGTGCTGAGCCACTTCTCTGATTTTGGCCTGTCAGTTCTGTGCACTCAGTGGATGTAGCCGCTGTCTTAGTGGCAGCAAGTTACCGAGATTGGCCGTTCACCGTTGTTGGTTAGGAAAGAGACCCTGAGCCCTCCTGTTTCCTGCTGACGGTTCTCTGACCTGCTTGGGCGTGGTGTTGGGGGCGCCTGACGGTAGTGCACAGAAGCAGAGCCCCGGGCTCTTTCCTTAGTGCGCTGAACCGCGCCTTCAGCTGCAGGCCGCCCCGCCCCGCTGCGCGCTCTCCACGGTGGGAGGCGCGGTGCGTCCACAGCAGATCCAGGAGTGCAGCTCCTCAGGAGGACGCTGCGGTGCTCCCGTGGGCCAGTGCAGAGCTGCTCCGTGGTGTGCAGAGCAGCCGTCTCCCAGAGGCCTTTTTGTTGCTCTGTTCCCTGCTAATCTTGCTGTGTTGTCCACACAGATGAAAGCAAAGAGGACACCAGTGTCAGACAGGGAATCCGCAGTAGGCACGCAGAGCCGCTCCCTGGGGCTCAGCCTGCCTTGGTGGCAGTGTCAGCCAGTCTGCCACCGAGAGAAGGCCCGGCTGTTCGGTACTGGCCTGCGGAACAAGGGGGTACAAACAGTCTCGCGCGAGTGTACTGTTGTAGTTAGTGTGTGAGTGTTGTCCGTTAGTCGCACGTTAGCTGTAGAGTGGATGCATGGTGCCCTGTGACCCCAGTGAAGTTCCCACACAGTAGGTAGGAAGTCAGCACCACCTTCCAGCATTCGCAGCCCTCTTGGGCGTGGCCACTCCACAGCCTGTTGCATTTCAGTGTGCATCGTGTTTCTACTGATCCTCAGCTTCTTCCTACATCAGAGGAAACTCATCTGTTCCTAACAAGTATTGGGAAAGATAAAGAGGTAAAGGGCATCGAAGTGGAAATGTATAGTTCGGGGTAAGATTGGAAAAGGAAAGTCCTAATTAATTTCAAAGTGACTGTGCTAGGCTGGGCGTGGTGGCACACGCCCGTAATCGCCTGTGATTCCAGCACTTGGGAGGCTGAGGCAGGAGGATTGCTGCATGAATTCAGGCCAGCCTGAATTGCAGAACAAGACTTGGTCTCAAAATAAAAGTTCAAGTCACTGCTCTTAGTGAAGTGCTCCTCAGGAGAGTTTAGTAAGAGTCGCACCTTCTAGCCATTTCTGATTTAGATTCTCTGCGTTACAGAAACTTTTGAAAAATATTACCTGTGGATTAGCATTGCACAATGTTCTATTCTCACAACAACTTAAAATTGAACTAGGATTTTATTGAACTACCTCACACTAATTTTCTATGCTTTCCAAGTAAGCTGTTGCCCTTACTGTTAGATCTTTACTGAGTGTGAATTATAAATGTGCGTTGAATACTTTATAGCCAGTGTTGACAAAATACCAGTAAGTATGTAAAATACATACCTTGCATCAGTTAGAGACACGTGTCAAATCTTCTGCTGTGTATCCTGGAAAATTGTGTTAGGTGTGCTTGTCGACATTATTACTATCTGTTTTTGTAAGTAGAAACCTGCTCGTGATCAGTCCATTCTTTACATTTTACAAAAGGAATAAATCTTAGTAAATTTTACGAAGAAATAAATTACTTTTGTAGGCCCAATATTTGGTATATTTTTGAGAAGCTGTTAATCTTGTAGCCGAATGATGAAGTTAAACTGCAGTAGCTGTCTCCCTGGACTGTGACATCTGCTTTCTCATTACAGTCTCCTGTCCAATGGGTCCTTGCCCCTGGAAGCCTCAGTAAGGTGGACGTCCACTTTTCCTCCCCGCCCCCGCCCCTTCCCGCGTGCCGTTCATTCCCCCCTCCAGACAACGGAATGGGGCGCTTTGTAGGGAATGCTGAGATCCTCGTGGTGGGTTTTAATCATTCATGCCCCGTCATTCTCCATGCACCACTGGAATGTAAACAGTGTTACCTAGTATGTCAACTCGTTACAATATTTTAAATAAAAAAGAAAAAGTGGTATGAAAATGACGAAGTTAGTTTTTTTCTTTGAAAAGAAACCCGTGGTAAGGACTTTTTCTGGATGACTTAGGATTTCCCGCGAAGTGGCAAAAGGTGTCTTCTATTGGGCGTCCAATACACATGGGGCTAGTTTCTGTCATCGCCCTGGTTTCCGGGCTGATTTTGCTTTCTGCTGTTAGAAATTGCTGGAGAGACTTCAGGAATTCGGCTTTACCGTCCTTGCCCCTGTGTCTGGTGACTGTGGGCGCTGTCATGGTGGCCACGTGGCCAAAGTGTTCACACCCAGGGTCCGCTTCCAGGTGGGCAGGGGACTTGGGCTTCGTGGCGTGCGCCGCCGTTGGTGAGTCACTGGTCTCCCTGCTTGGGGTGGGCAGTGTGGGAGGCCGCCAGCCTTGGGGTGATTCCCTGTGACCCGCAGAGCAGGCAGCACCCCGCTTTGCACCGGGTGCTGTGTCCCCAGTCCTGGAGAGGCCGCCTCCGCCCAGCCAGGGACACGAGCAGGCGTCTCGGTGTTGAGTGAAGCCTGTGTGTGGTGGTTGTAAGGTTTCCACCCATTCCTAATCTGGAGCGATGGATGCTTGTTAGCTCAGGTTCCTGTTAACGTGTTTGTCCTGAAAGGACCGGTACGTTCAGATGAAGGGTGGGTCGCAGTGATTTTGTGGGTGGGTCACTGCGTCAGCTGTTAGGGGTTATGTCAGTACCTCTGTGGATGTGACTGGGAACTAAAAGGTAGCTTGAGCTGCGCCTGGGTGTTAGGTTCCCTCCCACGAGCTGTCAGTCGATGACAGTGTCTGTGGCTGACTGCTGGGAGCCAGGAGGGGGACTGGTGGGCGGTGAGGGGCCAGCAGGCAGAGGGCAGCAGCGCCGTTTGGGGGACCAGGGACCAAGGACCTTGCTGAGAGGCATGGCAGGGGGAGGGAGTCACACGAGGGCCGCAGTGAAGAGGGGGGTGTTCTGAAGGGGAGGCCCGCGAGGAGATTGTAGGGGTGAGGCTGGAGAGTTGGGGTCCAGGGTCACAGCTGAGCTCAGAGCAGGACTGGAAAGCAGACCGTGTGTGACTGTCTCACCCACGAGCCTGTGTGAGCACACGTGCGCACTTGTTCACTGAGTCTGTCATGACCACTTGGATGCCAGGATGGGGTGTGTTGCCCTCCTCATGTGGGGTTTGGGGGCGTCCTGTGTGCACACCTGTGGCTGACGCCCCCCCTGGGAGGCCCTGGAAGAAGAGCCCGTCCCCTGGGCAGGGACCTCAGTGTCCGGCCTGTCAGCCCGGGGAGGCAGAGGCCCAGGACCGTTGTCCATGAGCCTTCTGTCCTGGGGGAGCCCGCTGTGAGGTCGCCGCAGCTCTGTGAGTGTCAGCGGCAGGCCACAGACCCCGTGCCAAGTGGCTTTGCTCTCATGGATCTCTGTTGCCAGTCGGAAGCCTGAGAAGACATCGGGGGTTGCTCTGAGCGTCAGTGCTGCCCAGAGCACAGCAGGTCCGTGGCTGTCGTGATGCCCACTGTCCTCAGCTGGACATGTGACCACGGAGTTCTCATGAGCTTCCAGCTGCTGTTCTCTGTCTTGTCTCTGAAGGGCAGCTGTGACCTCAGGCGCTTCATGGGGACCAAAAACTGCCTTCCCCCATTGGGTATGTTGGAAAGGAAAAATGTCCTAACATCTGGAATCCTTACCATCTCCAAAGAGCAGCGAAGCCAGAAGACCCCACGCCCAGCCCCGCGTGACCGGACGCTAGCCCTCGTTCCCTTGGAATACTGGGCAGACGCCAAGAGCCAGCTGAACACATCCAGAGGAGCAGGAAGGGGTGCGAGAAGGCTTCTCTGCCAGGCACTCCTGGCCAGCTGCTGCTGACCGGGGCGGTCCCTGGCAGGCACCCGGGGTCGGGGAGTGCATGCTTGTGACTTAGTGCTTCGGGATCTGGAGGGGCTGGGTGTGGCCTCTCGGACTCAGCCCCAAAGCAGAGCTCCTAGGTCATAAGACACACCCAGACCTCGCCATGGAGACCACCTGGCCTGGCCCAGCATCCGCTGGGCTTGATTGACGCCCTCTTCGGAGGCATCTTCCAGGGGGACTAACAGCATGCAGCCCTGTGATCAGCCCCCCTGGGGAGCTTCTCCCCTACCTCCCACCTGGTCCTGGGCCTTCATGCTCCTGGCCCCAGCTGTAAGGTACAGTAAATAATGTCACTGGCACCTCCGAGGAGCTAATCAGGCACGTGTGCAAGGGATCTGAGGAGCACCCCCTTAGACCCATGGGCTCCCCATTGCAAGAGTGATCATGGCTTACCACAGACCGCAACACCCCTGAGACTCCACGGGTTCGGTGTCCCCGGGCTTGGGAGATGCAAGGGGCAGCAGTGTGCCTGGTGGGAAAGACTGTCACCTGTGCAGGGGGTGGGTCTCTGGGCCTGGGTACAGGAGCAGTGGCGGTGGGGGGATGCAAGCTCACAGGAGACACGCATGTCCCTCCCGCAGAATGCAGGGGGCAGCGGGGTTGGCAGGGGCGGGGTTCTGACACCAAAGCAGAGGGAGAGTGCTAGAATCACGCTGCCATTTCTGATGGCACGCCTTCCCTCAGGCTGGAGAGCCGTGGGTAGGGAGTTCTGTCCCCAAACCCTTTGCCCTTTTACTGTATAGAGTGAATATGGCTCATTCCTGACAGTCTTTCAAAAGCCATCTCCTCTCCCTCTCCTGTTTCTCCTCCCTCCCACCCTTTGTCTCTGTCTCTTTGTCTCTGTCTCTGTCTCATCTTTAAAACTACTGCAGTTTTTTTTGTCTTTGAGACACAGTCTCACCATGCAGTTCAGACTGGACTTGAGCTCACTTTGTAGCCCAGGCTGGTCTTGAACTTGCAATAATCCTCCTGCCTCAGCTTCTCAAGTGCTAGGATTACAGGTGTGAGCCACCACACCTGGCCAACTTTTTTAAAGTAGGTTATCAGACCCCCCTCTCCCCCATACTGGGGTTGAACCTAGGGCCTCACACATGCAAGGCGAATGCGCTGCCTCTGAGCCACAGCCAGCCCTTCTTACTTGACTTTGAAAGAAGGTCCCACTAAGTCACCCAGGCTGGCTTTGAACTTTCAACCCCTTCCTCAGCCTCCTAGGTAGCTGGGGTTACAGGTGTGCACCACTGAACCTGGCCGTTCGTCAGACTTCTCATGCAACCTTTTAGCTTTTCTGTGTAAGCTGTCTGCAATTCCCAGACGCTTTTGTTCAAAACTCAAAATTTGAAACACTTTTGAAGAGACTCCTCTTTTTCCATGATTGCATGGTTGACATATCTATACTTAATTTGACCATCTTTTGTAGTGACTTGTTTTGCAGAGTCTAAAGTATCCCATCAGGTTTGCAGATAATCTGTTCGTTCAGTTGCAATTCTTTGGGTTACTCAAATGCTGCCAACACAGTAGCAAGTACAGCTAGCCCACAGTGGGAACCCGATTAGTAAATATATTAGGGCGTGCAAAAGTGGATGGGGGTGGGGCCCCCCGGTGAGAGCCCACCCGGGTCAGCGCAGGCGCCCAGCATGCTTTGCACTCAGAAGCCAGATGTGTGGTAGACTAGAGAGAGCTGGCTGCAGAGCTGGGACAACCACCAGCAGTGCCAGCAGCCCTTCAGGTAAGAGCTGCACTTGCAGGCCCTAAGCCGGCCTGCAGGGGGCAGGCGAGGCCCATGAGCTGCCACTCAGTCAGGGACTTGGGGACGGGGTGCTCTGCCAAGGTTAGCGCTGACACAGGAGCTCCCTTTCCACCTGCGCGACCCACAGGAGACACTGGTTTGCTCTGCTCTGCCGACTGCCTGGTGGCACTTTCAGGTGAAAGCAGGATCCAGTGTTGTGGTGAGGACACCACGGGTTTCCCACCTAACTCCAGGTTTTAGTTTACCCTCTGAGGAGAAAGGCAGGGCCAGTTCCTGTCCTGCTGAGCTGTCCTGGGCCATCGAAGTGCTCTTTCTCCTCACACGGGGGCAGATGGAGCTGCGGTCCCCAAGGCAGCTGAGGGCAGAGGCAGATGTCTCCTCTAACCACAAAGCCCTGTGGGTACGGAGGCCCAGCTGGTGGCCTGGGCTTGGCAGACGCTGCCCCTCACGATGGACAGCGGAGGACACAGGGCCCGGGCCACTGCCCGCAGGTCCTGCGCTAGCAGCCTGTGTTGTCTCTCAGTCGTTGGGCCTGACCCCAGGGCCATGACTGTCCGGATCAGTGACACCGCCAGGGACGGCAGTCAGAAACTGGGATGCTTTGGTGCCTGCCGCTGCCGAAAACCACCCTGGCTACTGCCGGGGGCTGACGGGAGGCCAGGCCTTGTGTAAGGACACCGGCCGAGCACCTGCCCTGCATCGTGGGGCGCAGCTGGCCCTGCAGGGGGCGCTGTGGGGCAGAAGCGAGCTGCAGAGGCTAATGGGGAACAAGGGGAAGAGGACAGGGTGGCCTGGGGGACGGGGTGTCGGAGTGCAGCTTACAGCTTCCCCAACAACCAGGCTGGTGCTCCTCGTGGAGCCGGATCCCCACCCCAGGACCCCCAGAGACACTGCTTGGTGAACCCCACTTGGCAAAGCCAAAGAACGAGGCAAGAGGATGCAGGGTGCTGTCAGTGCGCATTTAATAGAGAGCAGGACCGCTCCGGGCGGGCGTGGCTGGGCACCCGCACCGTGGGCGGGCTGCCCCAGGAGCCTTCCTGGTTGAGAGGTTAAAAGCTGCTCTAGTCTCCTAGAGCCGTCCGTCCCCAGACCCTGAGCATTCGGGGGGAGCAGCAGCAGATCCTGCCTGGGTGTGGGGGTCCCCGCAGTCCCCCGGGTGGCGGGATCGTTCTCCATGCAAGTGCAAGTGCACCACCTGGTCCTTTCGCTTGGGGACTCTGGCGCCTGGGGTCCCGACGGTCAGGCTCCCCAGCGTGGAAAAGAAGTCCTCCATCTCCTTCTGCAGCAGCTGGTTCCGGCGCTCCGCGTCCTCCCGCGCCCGCTCCGAGTTCCGCAGCTTGATCTCTAGCATGGAGTGCTTCTTCCGCTCCTGGTCCAGCTCCTCCTCCAGCCGAGACAGCTGTCCCCGCAGCTCCGCACTGCCCTCTTCGATGCTTGAACACCAAGAAGAGACCGTTTCAGAGCCCCGGAAGCACCACCCTGGCAGGGGCAGCCCTAGCATTCACTGGGGCAGCGAGCGACCTGCCTGCACCACAGGAGCCTGTGAGCCAGCGGCCACCCCACCCTATGACCTAGAAATGCCACCTGAGGACCCATGCCCTCAGACCTGGAGACTGGAGGCCTCGAGGAGTCCTCCATGAAACACAAAGACCTTGACGGGCCAGTCCTGTCCCCTGCCGGGTCACTTGCCCCACTGAGGATTGTGGGGGGACCGAACCCTGGCCTTGCGGCTTATGCCGTGCTGTGGATGTCTGTGCTTGTGCCTGTCCCCTGGGACCACACTGGCTGGAGCTGGGAACTCAGCTGGCTGCACCAAGCCCCATGGCAGTGACCAGACAGACTCACTCCAGGCACCACACAGCTGCAGCCCAGCAGGGACCACTGGGAGGCGGCCTCGCGGTCAGAAAGCAGGACTGCCCGCTTCTTTGCAGAGCCCTGCTGCTGCTGCTGGCTGGGGCCCTGGTCCTCCTGGTCTTCTCTGTGCCACCCCTGGATGGCGGTGCCCGGCTCTTGACCCCCATCCCTCTGCACGACACCTGGTTTGCTCAAAGGGCACTGAGCGTCTAAGCTCCAGCTGCCCTGTGACCCGCGGGGCACCACCTGCCGAACACACCATTGGCTCTGTTGCACACCTGTTCCCCTTTGTGGCCCCATAGCCCACAGACCCCACCTGGCTCCCCCTCAGACACGCTGCATCTGGGTGCTGCTTCCACCTCCATGGCCACCTCTGTGGTCCGTGCCACCTACCCGTGGGCCTGGTCCTTTCTGCCTCCTGTGTGAGCCACCCCGGGCCCCGGCAAGCTCCCTGCACGGTAGTCAGAAGCTCCATCAAAGGGACCGAAGTGCTTCTGTTCATCCATGGTGTCTTGTTCACGCCCACCTCCCTCCCAGCAGGCCTGAGCATTGCTGGGCCGCAAGGCCCTACCTGTGGCCGCTGCTGGACGCTGCCGTGGCCCTGGAGTCCTCTCCCCCAACCCCTTTCACTGCCTGCCTCGCTCCTCAACCTTCAGACGCTCGGGAAGCCTGCTTGGGCCGTGGCCCTTCTGTCTTGTCCTCCCAAATAAGGAGGCCGGAGGTTTGGTCACAGCAGTGTCCCCAGCACATCTGCTCTAGGCAGACAACAGGACAGCTGGCCACCTGCCAGTGAGGTCACCACGGGCCTTTGGGAACCTCATCTTCCTCCGGTCACCGAACCGCAATGACCCAGGCAGTCTGGGCTCCTGAGCCCTGGGGACAATGTGCAGCGCTGGGCCGAGCTCGGGACAGACAGTGACTGTGGCGATGACACTCAGCTGGTTCCTGTCAGATGGGGTCACAGGCAGCCTGAGGCAGGACTCCCACCAAACAGCACCCCACCTCCACTGGGGAGCACTTGAGATGGCCCCACAGCTGCCCAGGGGGAGAGGCTGGCCGTCACCAGCCGCCCTGGCCAGCACTGGTCACTTCCTGTGACCTGTGAGCCAGCCAGCAGCAGCCTGCAGGGCCACCTCTGAACAGGCTGTAGGGTGCGGATCCCACTTACAGCCCGGTTGGCTTGCCCATCTCCTTTCTCCTCTGCACAGCCGCGGCCCACCTACCAGCCCTTCCAGTGCCAGCTGGGCTCATCCTGCCCTGGCCCCACGTGACCCTAGGTGCCCAGGGGACACTTCCAGCAGAGCAAAGGGGCCACCTAGTACCTTCCTGGCCCCCAGAGGAGCCCAGGGCAGAGGGAAGCAGGCACCCCTTCCACGTCCATTGCCCTGGCCGGGCTGTGAAGCCTGCCGACGGCCCCCGCTGGGTGCCCAGGGCCGTGCTGGGTGCATGCTTGTCTCCTGGGTCACACAGCTGGCAGGGGCCTGAGCAGGACACTGTGGGACGCCCGTGCCTGCTGTCAGGAGTGGCGCCCTAGAGCTTGGGGGAAGCTTGGTCTTTGAGCTGTAGTGTACTCTCTGCAAAGGGGAGGAAGGACCGGGACGCACTGCACGTGACCCCACATCACTGCCCAGCAGGTGGCCCCAGATCCCTGGGGCCTGGGCTGCGGGATCCACAGCACAGCAGGGACCCCAGGTCAGGCTGCCTCTCGTGAGTGTGGCCTTGCCCAGGCCTTCAGCGGGCTGGAACACACATGCCTGTCCCCACCCAGCATCCCGGGCCGCCAAGGCAGGGCTGGCCTGCGCCACAGCTGGCCTTTACCTTCTCAGGCTCGCCTCGTACTCAGTCCGCTGGCGGCACAGTTCTGCCCTCAGCTCGGCCACCAGGCTCTGGAGCGCCCGACAGCGGTGCGCAGGGTCCTGGACAGGGCTGGTAGGGGTGCTGGGCTCCTGACTGCTACTGTCGCCCACCCCTGCCTCGTCCAAGCCACAGGCCGGGCCCGGGGACCTGTGTTCCTCGCCACTGCTGCCGGGGAGCAGGGATGGCTCGAGAGCCCACTCAGTGTGCAGGGAGCTGCTAGCCGATGAGCTGCTGGCCCTGCAAGCCGTGCAGCTGCTGACGGAGGCGTCACGGGGTGATGAGGCCGGGGACCACGCGGTGCTGGCCACACTGGCCGTGCTGGGAAAGAGGCTGGGCGGGGGCACATTGTCGTAGGTGGACAGTCTCTGTGTGGAGCCAGAGTCCTTGAGCCAGTCCTCTGATGAGGCCCTGTGGTGGCCGCGCAGAGATGACAGCCCATTCACGAGCCAATTCCCACGGCTGCCGCCACTGGAGGCCACCGGCACCTCCAGGGACACACCGCCCCTCTGCGGGCTCGCTGCCCCCGGTCCCCGCTGGTGGAAGGATGATTTCCAGCCAGGCAGGGTCTGCACCCTCTTCCTGGGGCTGCCCTGGGCCGGGGCAGGTGTCCTAGAGTGTGCGGCAGCGGAAGGCCCGTCCAGGGACGAGGTCCTGTGTGCGGGCAGGCTGGCGTCTCCAGGCTCGCCCTGGCTGTCCTTGTTGGTCTCCTCAGAGCCCCAGCCCACGGTGCACGGTGACCCCCCACGTGGCGATGTGGGGGCCCTTTCCGGGGTGGGCACCGTGAAGAGCTGGCTGTGTTTGCGGATGAGGACGGTCATCAGGTGCTGGACCAGGGAGGTGCCTGCCGGAGAGAGGAGACAGGCTTTGCTGTGAGTGGCCAGAAGTGGCCAGGTTTGCTACCGCCTGGACACGGAATGGGCACCTGTACAGCTGTCTACTCTGGTGGCCCAGGGCTGTCATACAGGTGCAGGCACACACCCCCAAACACACACGCACACACAGACACACGCACACACACACACACACACACAGACACACACACACACACACACACACTGCTTTCTGCCCAATCCAGAGCACACAAGGCCCCTTCTTTGCACTGAGGTGCAGCCTCCCAACCCTGTTCTGAGGCCTCAGCTTCTGTGGCTTTGGAGGGGCAGCAGTGAAGGTGGACGTGCAGGATGGGCCTTGCTATCTGCCCAGCAGCCTCATCACCAAAGACCAGAGACGGAGGCCTGTTGAGAGGTCAGGAGGCTGAACGCCCCATGGACACTGGCCCAGCAGGTAGCCAAGGACCCAGGAATTATGCAAGGGCTTCTCTGCTGGACAACAGGGTGGCCCACAGCTCCGTGACTGAGTGTCCACCTTGGCATCAGGCAGGTGAAGGCTTGGGCTTCCTGGCTTCAGAGGGCCTAAGCCAAAGCACCACCCTTCTGGGGCCCAGTTCAGCTCCACAAACCCCACAGCACCAAGTGGTCCCGCAGTCAAGCCCTGCCAGGAGCTGGGCCCTCAGCTGGCCAGGGCCAGCAGTGTGGCTCCAGCCTCTGAGCTCCAGCTCCGCTGTAAAACAAGGGTGCTCGTCCTAGCCCAGGCTGGTGGTGAGGACTGAGATGGACACATGTAAGATAGATTGGAGATCTGAATGTTAACACAGAAACACAATCTGCTGGAAGACAAAAGAGGTGAGCCTGCCGAAGACAGAGGAGTAGGCAAGGACTTTCTGAGCAACTGCAAAAGAAAAAATATCAGCAAACACTGAATGAGATCATATCAAATTAAAAAGCTTCTGCACAGCAAAGGAAACAGAATGAAGAGACAACCTAAGAATGGGACAGAACTTCTGCTAGCCATGCCCCAGACGGAGGACTAACATCTAGAAGATACAAAAAACTCAAGAAATCAGACCCTGCTAAAAAATAAAAAGACCCAATCAAAAAATGGGCAACTGAAATAGACACTTCTCAGAAGTGCAAATGTTCAACATCTTTGGCCGCTAGAGAAATGCAAAGTAAAACAGGTGAAGCCCTGTCGGGGCGAGGGGACGCCTTCCCCGTTGTTGGTGAGAGTGTCAACTAGTGCAGCCCATGTGGAAGTCGGTGTACGGCTTCCTCCAAAAACTAACGCTAGAAATTGCATGTGACCCAGCCATTCCGCTTCTAGGTATCTCCCAGTGACACGTGGACACCCCTGTGTACAGCAGCACAGCTTGTAACAGCTAAATCCTCAGAGCAGCCTCTATCTCCCTCCCCAGATGAATGGATAAGGAAAATGCAATATTTACGCACCATGGAGTATTACTCTGACATAAAGAAGGATAAATGTGAGTCATTGGTAGGAAAATGGATGAACCTTGAAACCGTCAAGTTAACTGAAATAAATCAGTTTAAAATATCGCATGGTTTCCTTTCTATGAGAAACCCAAAGTATAATTAATTTAAAGAGCAAATTAAAAGATGTTAGAAAACAAGACCTTTAGCAATGGGAAGGGGACCCAGAGGTGGAAATAGGGGAAAAGGAGGGGACGGAAAGGGGGAAGTAAAAAGAATTAAAATGTGCTATGTACATGTACTAGCCACTCATAATGAATGTAATTGTGTGCTGCAGACAGATAGCAATAAACCATGTAAAAAATAAAAGCAAAGCAAACAAACAAAAAACGGCCTTGTTACATTGCCCAGGCTAGCCTCGGGCTCCTCTTATCAAGCAATCCTCCTGCCTCAGCCTCACTATGCTGCTTTCAAAAAACAATGCTATTATTTATCAAAGCAAAGCAACAGGGTTTGCAAAGCTGTGACATCCAAGAAGCCTGGCTAACTTCCTAGTTGTGAAAGAAAAGCAAAATGTGTGCGTGTGCATGGCAGGAGCCCTGCGGTCTCCCATGGCCTGGCCCCACCCTCCGCAGAGCCAAGGAAATGCTCTCCGCTGCTCCAGCGACCTGGGACCCGTGCCAGCCTCGGTTTCCTTTTACAGCCAGCCCCAAGGGCACTGCTGGGGGGGGGTCCCGGGAGGTGGGGACCTGAGCCAGGGTTCTGCCCTGGACCAAAGTGACCCAAGGCCCAGCTCCCTCCCTGCACCTTCCATGATGGTCACTGGGTCCTCCACCTGCGGCCGCAGGATGTTAGGTCCAAACACGGTCGCCAGGTTCTGCACGCTCATCTTGTTGACATCCGAGTGGGACTGCACTTCGTCCAGAAACCTGCCCAGGAAGGGGAAGAAACCAGCGAACTGGGAAACAGGCAAGCGGCCAGGGCCCTACCCCAACTCAGCCCCGCCCCGTTTGCTTAGCCACGCCCCCAGGCTGCCAGCTGCCCCTGCAGAGCTGGATCAAGTCTATCCAGGGGGCATCATCAACCAAGGCCAAGGCCCAGGGGCACGGAAGCAGGATGCAGGACTTCACCGCCTGCAGTGGGGCACAGCCCCTGAGAAGCAGACCCCCCTGGGCACTGGATGCACCGCAGACACTGAACCGCTGTGATCACCGCAGTTGCAGGGCGCAGGACGGCAGTAGGGACCCGGTTCTGGAGTGAGCCACTCCCGCAGGACCGCAAGCCTCTGAGCGCCAGCGGTGTTCTCTTCACTCCCCAGGCTCGGACCGGCCCGGCCCCTCTGGCGGGGAAGCAGCACTTACTTGCAGATGTATTTGAGCAGGTTGTAATTGGCCTGGGGAAGGTTGCGCACTTGCTTGGCCAGCTCCAGAGTGCCCTTGGGGAAGGAGAAAACAGCCTCACAACCAGCCAGGTTGGGCTGGACGTGGGGAAAGGTGGCAGCCAGGCCCCTGACCACCTCTGTCCCCTGCAGAGAGGGGTGGCCTCTGGGACTCAGGTGCAGGGTGGGCTGCTGCGGGGGACACTGTTGCCAGCTAACAGCCCTGCTTTCCTGCAGGCCAGAGGGAGGGTGCGGTGCTTCCCCTGCACCCGTGCCCAGGCAGTGGACTGCATCTGCCTCCCTCTGTCCTTAATACCCTTGAATTCATTCCAGGGAGATGGGACAGAAGCAGGTGGAAGCTGTCTCTATTTCCGAGCCCCAGGCCTGGGAGGCCTGAGCCAAGCATGGGAGAAGGCGGCTAGAGGGGAGCGTCTGCCATGACACGGCCACAGTTGGGCGCCCTGGACCCACTTGGCCTTCCAGGGGCACCTGGCCCTTTCAGACACTGAGGTCTGGACATGGTAGGGTGCAGGGCACAGAGGACGTACACCCTCCCTCAAAACACAGAGAAGTGCACCCCCAACTGTGGGAGACAGCAGGACGCGCCAGCTCACCCCCCGCCACCGCGCACACGGGAAGGATGCTCCCGGCCCCACTCTTCCCACAAACACCAGGCTCGGGGCAGCACACCTATGGCACTGAAGCTAAAGAGCTCACATCCAGACCCCATGGGCCTACAGCTGGCCAGCCCCTCCCAGACAGTTCTGGGGCACTGACCTCGCCCTCATCCTTGGTGAGCAGCTGGGCGCAGCCGAGGAAGTCCTCGTACCTGGCGAAGGGGACCACAGGCTCGGGCAGCTCCCGCAGGTACAGCTTTAGCAGGGAAGCCACAGTGTGCACATCCGTAGTGCTGGGGGTGGGGGGGCAGCGTGAGGCCTGGGACACCAGGGGCCGCGGCAGTGACACAGCACACTCCCCAGCGGCCTCTGGCCTCAGCTCTGCAGTCAAGCTCCCGGTGGCCATCCCCCAGGTCCCCTGCAGGTCAGCGCAGAGGTGCCCACTCCCTGGGTGGGCCAGCCCTCCTGCAGCCCTCGCCAGGGGCTGCCAGGCCCAGCCTGCACTTGCTCAGCTCCCGGGCTGGCCGATAGCCTTGCAGTGACATCACAGGCAGGGCCCTGGCCTCTTGCCTGCTGTCCACACTCAGGCGTCTGTGCTTGTCACCCTGTCTCTGGAGCCCTGTGACCCACTGCCTGGCCTCAGTTCCCAGCGTGTGGCCTGGAGCTGCCCAGGATGGTGTGGTCCCACGCCAAGGTGGCTCCCTCCTTGGGTTCTGTTGGGCCCAGCAGCACAGTCCTTGGTCCACAGCTGTCTCTCCACTAAGCTGAACCTCAATTTGGACCTGGGCCCCCAGAAGTTCATCTGTTTCCCCAGGGCCTGTTTGAAACCCACCCCTGCCTCTCCCTTGGGGAGACCCTCAGCAAAGGCAGGATCTTCATCAAGATCAGCTCTGCTCTCTTCGGCCCTGACATCTGGGATTGTGGGGCTCCATATGCCAACATGTGCCCCAAGGCCACACATGCAGGGTCCCTCCCTGTCCTGCCCTCCACGTCCACCCAGGTGTGCTGCTGTCTGCCCATCACTGCCTTCGCCTGGGCCACCCTGGCTGGCCATATCTGGGGTGCCGGGTTGAGCCCAGGGTCCCCTGTCCTCTGGGGCCCCAGTGGATTCAGTAGCAGCAGCTACCAGAGAAGGAGGGTGGGGGACAGAGGCAGAACAGCGGGAAGCCATGTACCACAAAGAGCAGACAGTAGAAGGCCCCGAGCCACTTCAGTGAGCCCCAGGTTCCGCGGTCCTCCTCCCCAGCCCTGCTGGTCAGCCCCATGGCGCCCTGACCTCCGCCTTCCCCTCGCCTGCAGAGACCCTCCCCCCAGCAGCTGGCCCAAGGCTTCCTCCTGTACCCCCTCCCTCCCGCCAGCACAAAGGGCACCTGCCAACCCCGGGCCTCAGAGCCAGTGCTGCCCGGGGGAGCCAGGCCAGGGCACAGTGGGCACAGTGATTGGCAGGCCCGACCTGGGGCACACCAGCTGCCCTCACTGTCCACGTCCCCACCAGGAGGTAGATCACCAGGCAGCCAGGGTGCCCTGTCTGCAGCGTTCTTGTGATCCCCCAGTTCCGAGGACCCACGAAACCTCGCACCCCAGGGACCCTCTGCAGCACGCAGCGCAGCGTGCAGGGCTCCACAGGGACGTGTGTGAAACAGGTCGGCTCCTGGCGGCTTCCAGCCTGGGGGCTCCTGATGCAGAAGTTGTAGGAAGCGGCTTTGTGGTGGACAGTAGCCGTGGACAGACCCCCCGGCAGGTGGACAGGCTGCACCCTGGGGGAGGCTCCATCCTTCTAGTCGTAACGAACACCGGGGCTGAGGGTCCTGTCCAGGGGAACCTCCGGAAGCCCAGGTGCCCGGGCCCTCCCCAGGCACCTTTGTTTGGAGCCATCCCAACCCGACAGCAGGCCCACAGGCAGGGCCAGGAGGAGCCTGGCTGCAGCCGCTGGGAGCTCCCCAAGAGCCAGGGTCAGGGTGGAGCTTCCTGCACGTCCAGGGAAGGGAGGCCCTGAACAGCGCAGGCCCTCCAGCCTCCACGCGGGCTGTAAAGGCAGTGGCCTTCAGGAGGAGGGGGCACCCGGGACGTGGGGGAGCCCCGGGGATGGGCTAGGGTGCAGCGGGGACAAGCAGCCGTGCTGTTTTGCCACTTAGGAAGCCCCGGATCACCCAGGGAGACGGAGTCAAAGGCTTCTGCACGCCTGGCTCTCAGATGCAGCCACGCCTGAACTGTCTAGCCTGGTGGTCAGCAGATGCCCTCTTCCTTCCTCCCCAGACTGGGCCTCACTGTCGCTGGCCTCATCCTTGCGGGAACCCAGGGCTCTGTGCCCCGGGAGGGCCAGTGCGCCTGCCAGTGCCCATACGGGCAAACAGCTGGCCTCCCCACAGTGGGCTTCCTGGCGCCGCCCACCCAGCCCCAGCGCTCACCTGTCGAACAGCGGCTTCTCACCGCAGTCAAAGGAGTCCTGCAGGCCCCGCACCAGGTCGGCCTGGCCGGGCAGGCGGAAAAGGCCCTCCTCGGTGAGCCCTCGCTCCCGGATGAAGTCCACGCACTGCTCCACCAGCATCGGGGCCAGCCGGGGGCCGTACTTCCGCTCGTGGTAGACCGTGTCCTCCAGACGCTGCCCGAAGATCCCTGGCACAGAGAGGGGTGGGTCACGCCTTCCCCCACCTAAGCAGTGGTGGGACACAGGCAGCAGGGACATCACAGGGCCGCTGGGACCGGAAGAGGTTCTTCCTTGGGAAACACACTACACCCTGGGGGACACATATTGGGGGCGGCAGCCCCAGGACCCTGGACTAGAGCCGACGGGCACGGTGGCCTGCAGATCTCATCCAAGCCAGGAGCAAACAGCCGGGGCAGCATGCAGCGTCCACCGTGGTGACTGAGTGACAGCTTCACAGTCGCCCCACACAGGAGCACCGGAAAACCCCAACCGCAGCCCGGCCTGCACCCGAGAGCACAGCGCGTAACGAGGACACGAGCGCAGACAGTGCACGGATGCAGAAAACGCTGGCGTGTCACAGCTCCGCTGGTCACCAGGATGTGCCAGCAGAGCCACTGTGGGGATGAGCATGGAAAGCAGGGTCCCAAGAGGCCCCTGCACTCTGCGTGGGCAGCAGCACTGCTTACAACAGAGACAGGCGCCCGTCGTGGCAGACAGGGTGACCCAGACTGAAAACATAAAAACTAAGCTGCAAAGGGTTAGGGATGTAGCTCAGTAGTAACCCCTGGGTTCAACCCCTAGTACCACCCTCCCCCAAAATTCTGGAGGTGGATGGTGGTGATGGTTGTCAGTGGCTTAAACACCACTGGACTGTCCACTTTCCAAAGGGTCCCTCAAATGTGGAGTGTACGCTTGGTGCATCCATTTATGTGAAGTTAAAATAACAAAACTGTCCAGTGCCATCAGGCCAGGACATGGCGCATGGGGGCTACGGGACTGGAGGGCACCCGAGGGCTTCTGGGGTGCTGGGAATGCTGTTTCCAGACCAAAATCACACCAGGGAGAAAAGCTCTGAAACACCTACCACAGGACACGGCAGCAAACGTGACCGAAGACAGAGAGTGAGGGAGTCTGGCTGAGAAAACACTGCTGAACACGTGACTCACTCCAGAGGCTCCTGGCGCCCAGACAGAGGGGGAGGAGCTGAGACTGACCAGGCTCTGTGCCCCACCACCGTGCAACAGAAGAAAGGGAACCCCTCGGCCTGAGCTCTGTGAGGTCTCTGCAAGGCACAGCTCAGCTGCACGACATGGAGACCTCCCTGCAGGGTGGCTTTGGGGTGCACCAAGGGCACGGTGCCCAAGCTGCATGCTGTCACTTGTGGCCTGTGAGGACGCCAGCCAGCGAGGAGCTGCATCTGTCCTCTAGCAGCTGTGCCACTCCTGCGCGGGGGCTGCTGTGAGTTACCACGCATCAGTCCTGGTCCTGGAGTGCAGCCCAAAGGCAGACCCCTGCTGAACGTGCAAAAGGCCCTGGGTTCCGTCCCCAGAAACCCCCCCAAAAGACCAGTCCCTAAGACAATGCCTGGGACACAGCCGGAGTTACCAGGCTCGTTCCACTGCTGGCCCCAAAGACAAAGGCCACAGAATTGTAGGGTGGAAGCTCCCTCTCCAGAAGGACGCTGCGGGTCATCAGCGTGGACACTGCAGACGCCACTGGGGCTTTCGCGTGCACCATGCACGCACATGCATATGTGCTTTGCATGTGTGTTCATGGTGTGCGTGTGGGCTTGTGTGTGCACGTGCACACACATGTGAGGAGGCATGCTGAGGTCATAGGCACAGGGCAGTGTCCTGAGCACTGCACACCCAGGTCCACATTGACTCCCAGGTGGCACGGTGACTCTGGGACCACAACCATCACCAGTGCTACCTTGGCTGTTAATGGGGCAGCAGGACGGGAGATGGTGCCCACATCCACCTCCCAGGTGGCAGGGTCAAGGTGTGGGCCCTGACACTCCAGCTGCAGGCGCAGAGAACATCCCAAGTCTCCCCTGCCACCCACACTGGTGCACAGACCAAGCCTGTGTGACCCCATCCTTACTCAGATCAAGTCCCCAGGACCGGGCTCGTCTGGGCCACCTGCACAGGCAGCAGAGGTGGCAGCGCTGGCTGGGAGGGGAAGCTGCTGGCCCCTGGGACTGGGTGGGTGAGTTCAGGCGCCCTGCCCACGCCTGTGGCACAGGGGTGGTTGGCGCTGCCATGAGGCCAGCGTGCCAGCTGCCTGGGCGGCAGGGAGAACTCTCCATGGGGCTCCCCGGGTCCTCCTGCCAACAGCCGGCCCGGCAGGTCTGCTGGATCGGGTTGCTGGCAGCGCCACCAGGCTGCGGCTCCTCCAGGACCCGGCCCACGCTGCACAGAGAGGCTGACGGAAGCTGGCAGGGCTGCCCCTCTGGGGATGAACCCACAGGTAGGTGCAGGGCCGCAGCCCAGCAGCCGCACCCCGTTGTCTCTGCTCTCCAGGGAGGTGGAGCGGGCTCAGGAGGCCACAGGCCTAGCTGGCTGTCACCTGCATCCCAGGACCTGAGCCTCGTCTTTGCCTCTGCACGGGGCTGCACACCAGCTCCACACAAGGACTCTCCAGGCCCTCCTGCGGGGGGAGCCCAGGGCCAGCAGAAGAGGGAGGACGCTGGGAGTCTCTTTGGAGCAAATCCGGGGCTGTGGTAGGCTGGGCTGGGCTGGGCCACAGCCCGTCTGGGCTCTCAGGGGTGGCAGGGAGGCTGCCCTCACCTTCAGGGGAGCCACAAATGCTGGTTTCTCTCCTGACCCCAGTGTTTTCCACTCTAGGTCTGGACGCCTGGCACCCAGCCCGCCTTTGTGCACCCGTGCACGGAGGGACTGTCCCACAGCTGTCCCTGTCACTCCGCAGGACCCCGCCCTGGACACTGCACAGCCTGTGCCTTGCGGGCTGCGCGCCTAAATCCCACCTGGCTCCCCGCTGCGTCCTCCCCCTCCCCCGCAGAAACAAGAGGTGGGTGGGGGGGATCTGGGCAGCAGTTCCAGGCAGAAAGGATCCCCTCTCTGGGCGGTGGCTTTCTGAGCCCCCAAGGCGTGGCGTCAGGCTCCTTGGGGTCACAGTCCGGCTCCCCCTGCACCGTCCTGGCCGTGGGGGATGGGGCGGACCCCTCGCGAGTCCGCGCCCCCTGCAGGGTTCCCATGGATCATTGCCTCCGTGCGCAGCCCGCTTTGGCCTCCGCCCAGACACCCCGCCCCCGGCCCTCGGCCCCGGGCCCTACCTGGGGCGGCGGGCGCGCAGCAGGCGGGCAGGCGGCAGGGCGGCCGCGGGCAGGCGCGGGCCCGGGAGGAGCCCTGCGCGGCCGGCATCAAGCCCATGGCGGGGCGGCGCGGGCGCGCGGGCGGCGGCGGCGCTGGAATGCCCGGCACGCGGCAGGTAGCGTCTTGCCCGCAGTGCAGCGGCCGGGCTTGGGGTGCGTGCGGGGGCCCCGTCCAAGCCACGGCCGGAAGCCGGCGCCGCGTCCCCCCTGGACCCGCAGCGGTCGCCTTTCTTGCTCCTGGGACCCTTCGCCGCCAGGGACCCTGGATCGTGCTGGCCAAGCTTCTGCTCGGGCGGGCAGGTTTGCCAGGTGTGCCAGGGGCCGCCCGGAGGTTAGGTAACCGGGCTGAGTCAGCCGGCCAGGGGGCGCCGGCCCGCGCAGTCCGCAGCCCTGCCTGCCTGGGGCCAGCACCCTAGAGCCAGGGGCCGGGTGCAGCTTGACCTGGTCACCTCCCTGGGCACCCCCGAGACAGACCCTTGGACATCCCCACTTCACAGAGAGGGCAGCCGAGTCCACGCGGTCACACAGCGGGTAAGTGGTGATTCTTGCTTCATAACCTGACTGTCCTACCCGGGCTGTGTTCTTCGCAGTGGATTCTGGGAAGAATCTAGCAACTCATGTCTAGGGAAGCCTGAGAGCCAGGGTCGGGGGGACTGGGCCTGAACCAGCTGGCACAGGGGGGCCAGCTGCACCCAGCGCTCTACAAGGGCCGGGCTGGGGGAGTTCAGAGTCTGCAAGGGTTGTGGGGGCGACAGCAGGACCCGGCGGCCCAGGGAGAGCCGAGGAAGGCGCCCCCTGCTGGCGAGGCTCGGGGCAGTCAGCTAGTCCCGGCCCACTGTCTGGCCAGGGTGCTCACAGCTCCCGAGAAAGGATGAGAGGGACACAAACTGCAGGGGGCAAGGAGGCCAGATGAGGACAGCACAGCAGAGCGCGGAGGACTGTGCAGGGCAGGCCGGGCCTCCGGAGTCTTCAGCTGAGCCCGGATCCAACTTCTGCCCTCCGCGTGTGGAAGGGTAACTGTGCTGATCCTGGCTGCTCAGTAGTTAGAGCAGCAACTGAACCTAACCCCGCGGATATTTTTACATTAATTTTCATCTGTAAAAATGTTGCAAAGAGAATGTTGATTCTCGAGCTTTTTGATGCCCTAGGGTAGCGATGCCCGAAGTCCAGGCTCTGATGCTAAGTGTGGGATGGGGCAGAGTTCAGGGAGGCGGAAGAGGGGGCAGTTTGAGCTTGAGGGGCGCTCGCCGAGGGGGTCCTGCCTCATCCGCCAGCAGAGCCTGGGCAGGGCCCAGCCACGCCGAAGGAGCACCTCCAAGAGCCCTTCTCCGTGGGCGCAGGGACAGACGTGCTTGTGTCTCCCCAGGCCTCAGGCTCCCCTCTGATGTGTTCACTGAGTAAAACCTGACCACCCCTGGGGACCCCCAGACAGTCAGGGTCTGCAGCTGGCAGCCACTCTGAAGGCTCTGACGAACCCCAGAAGAAGGAAGCTTGGGCCCCACCCAGCTCAGGGAGGGCAGTGGAACGGCCTGGGTTCCACTCAGGGTGGCCAGGGCTGGGGACCTTGGGGTGGCCTCTGTGCTGGGCTCTGATGACCCCACTCATACACTTCCTGTGGGCGCTGAGGTACTGAGGTCTACCTGGCAGCAGCACCCAGAACAGTGCACCCAAAGGTGGCCACCTCTGTTCCCCGCCGTGCTGTGGGCTGTCAGGCATCTCATTCCCCATGTCCGGGCCTGGCTGCCCCCCACCTTGGGTCACCCCAAAATGCCGAAGTCTTTTAAGGTGGCTGGAGCAGCTGAGAGCCAGTGGCCCGAGGCCTGGGACACCAAGGCCACCGTGCATCGTGCTGCACATCCACCCGTCCCTGGCCAAGCCCCGGGCTCTCACAGACTCGGACACAGCATCTGTGCATCCACTCACTGTGATGGCGCAAGTCTCTGGGGCGTCCCAATGCTGTCTGCTGTCTGAGGGGGTCCAAGGGGCCGGCTGCACAGGGCTGCTGTCGGCCCAGGGGGACCTGGACCCTGGTCCCTGGCGGCTGGGCACAGGTGCTGGCTTAGCCTCCACTGGCATGGAGGGACCCTGGGCATCCCTGGTGCTCTGCCCACCTGCCCATGGCTCAGCGGTGACAGCACCAAGTCTCCTCCAGCCCTGGGACCTGGGCTACACAGGGCAGAGGGCAGCCAGGCAGCCACGTGGCCACGCTCACCCCCCAGCAGAGGGCAGGGCCCCGAGGACTCAGCAAGGGGTGCTGGGCAGGTGAGCCGCACCCGAGCCAGTGCCCCTGTGAGTGCTCTTGGGAGAAGGAGCCACTTGGCCTCCGTCCTCCTGGCCACCAGCCCCAGCCCTGGCCGTGCTTCCTGTGGGGCAGTGGCCCAAGGTCCAGCGTGAGGCCTGCTGCTCTGGCAGGCTGCTGTCCCCAGGGTCTGGAGCTGCCCTGCAGGGCTGCGGCATGGATCAAATGGCAGGGGGCGGAGTGGTCCCCGGGCGCCAGGCTCCCCACAGCCACCGACCACATTGAGTGGAGTGTGGCACCCCGGCTTCCTGCGCAGATGTCACTCTGGGAGCAGGGCTGCCTTGGGCCCCTCCCGGGGCTAGGGCTGGGCTTCTCAGGCTCCGTGACCTCAGGGAGCCTCCCTTCCCGGAATGTGTCAGTCGGCAGCCTGGGGTCCGAGGAGAGGGAGGCTGGGGAGACACACGGGCAGCTGGCTCTGGAGCTCCCCGTGGGCTGCTGCTGGCTTTTCCTGTCCCCAGGCACACAGCCATCGCTCCAGGCCCCTGGCTGGGGGCTGCCGGCTCTGCGCTGCCCCCTGAAGCCCCCGAAGGTGGCGGGCTGCGCTGCACAGTGCCTGCTCTCAGAGCACAGGTCCATCTCTGCTGGCTTAAAGAGCCACAGTGCGGAAAACCAAAGCGCCCAGCCTGGCAGAGGGACCCGCTCCCACAGACCCCAGTCCAGTGGGACCTGGGCAGTTTCACCACCTGTGCTGTGGCCTGTCCAGCACTGAACCGTGGGGACGCCGTTATCAGAACAAACACAAGAAGCAGAGGTGTGGGCTGGGCAGAGGTGAGGAGGCGACAGCCTGGGCGCGGATGGGGTGTGAGACCCCCCGGCCACAGGGAGAAAGCTGCACGGGTCCTCAGGACAGTGAAGCATACAAGCGGCCACCCCACAGCTAGGATACACCCCAAAGAAGAAGGCAGGGACTCTGACACCATGTTCACAAGGGCATCAGAGTGCAAAGGAAGAGTGCAAAGAGTGCAAAGAGGCCACCCAAGGGTCCCTCCAGGGATAAACAGGCACATGGTGATGCGTACCATGGGCGGAATATTATTCTGCCATTAAAAAGGAAGGAAACCCTGATACCCCCTACGAGCAGGACGGGCCTCGAGGGCATTCAGCCAAGAGACTCGAGTGAGGCACTGATGGATAAAAACACTCGGCTCCACGTGGTCCCTGGAGCAGCCAGGTTCAGGGAGACAGAGCAGGAGGCGGCTGCAGGGGGCCAGGAGGAGGTGTGTGTATCCGCACAGCGCGGGGTGCTGATGAATGCTCTGAACCTACAGGCTGCGCATTTAGAAGCTGTGAACCCCCGATGTTTTCAGGAGGGTGTGCTTTACTACAATAAAGAAATGACAGAAAATGCTCACATTAAAAAAACATCCCGAGGGCGGGTCTGACTGCCACTCTCCTAAGGCTCACACCTCGCACGCGCCTCTCCGGATAAGCACCGCCAGGACCCAGGGGTGCTCAGAATGTGCCACAGGCCGGCCCTGTGTCCGGCTCCGTCACTGTCCTGGCAGGGGGCCAGCGTTTGGCTGGGGGGGGCAGTACTGGGAGCTGCGCCCAGGGCCTTCACACCAAGCTGCATCCCCGGCCTCCGTGTTAAAAGTTATCTGAGATAGGGTCTTGCCAAGCTGCCCAGGCTGGCCTTGAACTCAAATCGATCCTCCTGCCTCAGCCTCCCAGGGTGCTGGGATGACAGGCTTGTGCTGCCACGCCCGGCTGGCATCTGGTTTTTCCAGGCCTCTCTGTGGGTGACCCTGAGACCCTGCACCGTCCGGGACAGCTGCCCGAGCTTCCGCCGTGGCCTCCCCGCCTGTGACTGTCAGAGCAAAACAGAAGCTCTGTGTCCTCCCCGCTGTGCCCTGCCGCACCTGGCAGTGCCCGTGCGTCTCTGAATGAGTGTTCAGTGCCCAGGGAGGGCCGGGCGCTTGGCACCCTTTTGCTGTCCCTGCCCCCACCCCCAGGAAGAGCCTCTGGGGAGACACTGCTCGCATTTAGCCGACAAAGCCCTGCAGGCACAGAGAGGGGACGTGGTGTGTCCAGGGTCACAGAGTGAGCAAACGGCAGTGGTGGACATGGTCAGATGAAACCTGTGCTGGCCTGTAGCTGGCAGGGTGAGCAGCAAGGCTTGGAGAGGCTCACAGCCTCTCCGGAGCACTGCACTTCCGGTCACCGGTCACCCTCAGAGGGGGAACAGCCTGGGCTGTGCGCTCAGGCCCCCAGGGCAGCGGTCCTCAAACCCGGCAGAAGTCTGCACCGTGGACGGTCAGATCGGAAGTGCTGCTCTTAATAGCAACGCCTCCTCCTCCTCCTTTTTTTTCTTCCTAATGGTACTGGTGATAAGACCCAGGGCCTTCCTTAGCCCCTTTTCATTTTTTAAATTTTGAGGAAAGCTTTCCTCTAAATGGCATGGGTTGGGCTGGTACTTGGGATCCTCCTGCCTCAGCCTCCCCCCACCCCAACATCAAGTCTTCCAACCCACAGACTCGGCCTGTCTGTCCACCTCTAGGTCCCCTGCACTTTGGACAGTGCCTTGTCATTTCGAGGATAAGCTCTGCACGTCCTTTGCTAAG
This sequence comes from Dolichotis patagonum, assembly GCA_004027295.1. Classification (NCBI taxonomy): domain Eukaryota; kingdom Metazoa; phylum Chordata; class Mammalia; order Rodentia; family Caviidae; genus Dolichotis; species Dolichotis patagonum. The sequence goes on from PVJX010001344.1 coordinate 49,450, forward strand.
TTTGTCCCTTAGTATCTTACTGTTTTGGACGCTGTTGTAAATGAAATACTTTTATTTCATTTTTATTTTACTCACTGCTGCTATGCAAATATGGTTGATCTGTGCGCACTGCTCTTATGTCTTAGGGCCTTGCTGAGATTTTTAAAAAGTAGTTCTTATTGGTTTTGTGGGTTTCTGGGGATTTTTAATATAAATGTATATATGCGCGTGTCCACTGCGGACCGGGACCTTTTACTTCTCCCTCTCCAGGCTGGATGTACCCCGCTTCACCATCTTTCCGCACTGCCCTGCTCGACCCTCCAGTGTGTCACTGGCAGGATAGTGAGGGTGACAGTCCTTGTCTCTGTCCTGGTCCGGGAAGGAAACCCGTCATTCTCCCTCCATTAAGTATCTGTGGCATTTTTGTTTTCTTCTGTTTTGGGGGGGCAGGGCCAGGCTGGCCTCAAACTCACTGGGATCCTCCTGCCTCAGCCTCCCTGACTGTGGGGATCACAGGCATGCGCCACACACCCAGCTTGGGGATCTGTGGGGTTTTGTAGTTGCTCTTTATCAGCTTAAATCCTCCTCTATTCCAAGAGTACTGGGTTCTATCAGCGGCTTTTTGGGGACTACGCCGAGATAGTCACATGATTTTTGTCCCTTATTCTATTGATGGATTACATTTATTGATTTCCAGATGTTTTAAATCACTTAGGGATTCCTGGATGAACTGCACTGGATGGTGGTGCAGTGTGTGTGTGTGTGTGTGTGCGTGCGTGCGCGTGCACGCGCCCCCGCAGGCTGGGAAAGTGCTCTACCGCACCCCCCATCCTCGTACACAGCTGGCTTCCGCGCCTCAGTGTTTTGTCCATTTCCGCATCCGTACCCCGCACCCTCCCGCTGCTGCCCCCTCTCTCCTCTCCGTTACAACAGACCTTGGGGAGTGCCGGTCACACGTGCATAGTCCCTCCCCAGGATCGTTCTGTGTGACCCCCGTTAGCGGGCTGGACCCCCACACCCGCAGGCCGCCTGCTCAGCTACCCGGGAACGCGCTCCACGCCCCTTTCTGGGTGGCTGCTGGTCACCGCGCTTGGTCCCTAGTGCACCCTCTGCTCCGGGCTCCAGGACCCCACTCTCCTGGCCTCTCCCTCCCTAGCTCCTCCTTTGCTCCCGAATTTCACCCTGGGCAGCTCAGGGGTCAGCCATGTCTTCTGCTGTCCCTGCCCTTGTTTCCTGCGGCCTTATCTGGCCTTGTGGCTTCGAACCCTATCTGTGTGCTGGGACCCCCAAACTCTTCCTCCACCCTGGTCCTTTCAAGTGTCAGCCTGCTTGTGTGACACCCAAACGGAGGCATCTCAAAGGTGCCGGCACCTAAGCCTCGGCCTTCTCTCCTAAGAGCTGCACGTCCTGGGCTTCCTGCTTCCTTCCACGGCTACGGTCCCTTCGGGGGCTGTGTCAGGACGCCTGGATGTGCCCCTGGCATCTCCCAGTCATGCACCACAGCCGTCCTGGCCGGGATATACTCCCAGTTCTTCCTGGGAAATAACCCAAGAATTCACTTCCAGGCTCCGTGGAAATTGTTCCAGGTCCCCCCATGGACACCAAAACCGGCAGGTGCTCCAGCCCCTTCTGCACAATGCACAGGTGTGCAAAGGAGACTGAGGTGTCTAACAGATCGCCCACCTTGTGAAAGCAGCTGTCACATGGCGGTGTTTAAGGAGCCGAGTCAGGGACAGATACAGTTCTTTTATGGTCCACGGTGAATTACACCTGTGGCGGTCCAGTCCACCTCCCCATCACAGCGACCATGCGGGCAGGTACAATGCCAGCTGGAGGGAGCCCAAAAGCCCAAGCTGGGGTCTGCTCCTCCTCTGGCCGAGGCTCTGGGTGTCCATCACCACCCTGGCTGCAAGACTCCCTCCCTGCCTCCCTCCCTGGGCAGCTCTTCCTCCTCCTCCTCCTCCTTCTTCTCCCCACCCTGCCCGGTCTCCTCACTGCCCCACAGTTTGACACCCAGGCACCACTCATTGCCATCTCCTCACCGAGAGGACACTGAGCTCCAACCCCACACCCTGTCACTATGGCCCAAGCCTCCTCCACTAGGCTGTGCCCCTCCAGGCCAGTCCCAGGCCAGGAACACAGCCTCCATGGAGTACCCACTGCCAGGGTAGGGCTGAGGGGTGAACGAGCAGGCGGTGTCAGGAGGGGCCTCCACGCTGCCGTCCTCTCTGGGGACAGCGGGCTCAGACACGGTGACAGGGGCTGCTCACAGCCAGGATCCCCCAGCTGGCACACTGGGCCTGCTCCTGGGAATCCAGGAAACCGCAGGGCTGGCCGAGCCTCTGCCAGGGACCAGCTTGTCCTGACTCGCCCAGCCTCCTCCTGCCTGGCGCCCTGCGGTCCCTCGGCTGCCGGCGCCTGTGGGGACCCTGCTGGTTCTTGCCCGTGAGTCCCTCGGGCACAGCTTGTGGCCTGGGAAGGAGGTGAGGCTGCATCTCCTGGGATTGTGCCAGCAGAGGACAGACAGATGCATGGCCACTGGGCGCCATGCTGGGGCCTGCAAGCAGGTCCCCCACTGGGCACTGCTCGGGGGTCTGCTGCAGGCGCCAGAGCCAGGCCTGGCTGGGCATCAGAGCCTCCCTGGGCCCTGTGCTAGGGCAGAGCACTTGGCCTCTGCCGCTTGGAGTCTCCTTCCTCCTTTCCTGCCTTTCCCCCTTCTTCCCTTCCCTCCTTCCTCCCCGCCTCTCTCTTTCCTTCCTTTTTTCTTTTGATCTTTTACACAGTGAAATCTGCACACACCGTGCTGACAGCACGTCTGTGCAGGTTGACAGACACATTCCTGCCAAACACACACCTGTGTGACTGCTGCCCAAACCCACGGAAAACATTCCGGAAGCCCGTGCCCCGCCCCGTTCCTGGCATCTCGAGTTCCGCTGCGTTCACCCCTTTGCCTTCCTTACGTTTCTGCCACCTAACTATCCCCGAATACCGACGAGGACTTCTTCCTTTACTTTGTATAAATGGAAGCATGTACGTGTTATTCTTTGTTTGCATTTTAGTTCTGCATCGTTTTAAAGTGTCACCTATGCTGCTGAGGGGAAGCGTACTAGGTTCCTTAGGGTGGCTGTAGAGTCTCCGGCTCTATTTTTCCCTATTTTCTTCTCTTTAAATTGTTTATTCTTTGGGTTTCTCCTATAGAGAAACCACTCAATATCAGCATCACGGATTTACTGCTTTGCTGCCCCCAGCTGAGTGGCAGAGGCTGCTGGGGACACACAGACAGCCCGGTCCTCACACAGCCCTGCCCAGGGCTCCATCGGGACACAGCCCCTGCAGGACCGTGGGACCCTGGGGTGGCCAGCTAAATGTGCCGTGATTTCCCCATACGGCTCCACTTTTTCCCCGGAGTCACCCAGACAGGGGAGAACACCATCCCATCAGGGCTGAGCTGTGACCCTGTCACCCGCCAGCTAATGACTTCTCTGGCACAGCGCCTGTGCAGAGACTCGCCCGGGTCTCCCTGGGCTTGTGTGTCTTTGCTCTAATCATCTGTGGGACCTGGAGGTTGGAGTCACTTGATGGGATTGTGTCACAATCCACCTCTCACAGCCCGTGGCTTCTTTAGCCCTTCGCCTACCCTCTAGGGAACAAATTCTCCTCCTTTTGGGCTTCATCAGTCTTTTCCTAAAAGACTGATAGTCAGTTTTAGTTTTTTAATTTTATTTTACTTATTTATTTGTTCTGTAGGTACCGGGTTCGAACTCAGGACTCTGAGCTTGCCAGGCAGGCGCTGTGCTGCTGAGCTGTGTCCTGTGGTCACTGTGAAACATCTTTCTCTGCCCTATGGGCAGGATGAAGCTGTGAGCCCCGGAGTCTCCTGTCCTCCTGTCCTCCTGTCCTCCTGTCCTGAATCAAAGTCTGGCCTCAGGGAGGCTGCAGGAGTCTCCAGTCCTCCCGGGTCACTGCACCAGGGCTGCCGGCCGACAAGTGAGGGTCAGGGCTCAGGGAGGCCGTGCTTACCACCTGACCCCGGCCCGAAGCCCTGAGGACAGCCTGCAGCTGTCACAGCTGCGCTGGCTTCTGCTCGAGGAGCAAGGCGCTGGATGAAGGCGGTCGGGACGGAGAGGAAGGAAGGACCCAGCCTACTGGCCGGCCAGCTCTGCGGGGCTGTCCCTAGCACAGTGACCCCATCATGAAGTTCCTTCATGACAGCTTCCCTGGGACAGCAAACCGTGACAGGGATTGACCAGCAGCTGACCATGCATTGCCTCCTCCATTCCCACCTGCCGTGTCCCCACTGCCACCTGTCTTGGCCTTGTGGCTCTCGGTGGCCACTCCACACACGGTGGCCTGAAGGTTTTGTATAAATGAGATCATGTCCCTTCTGTGTCCTGCTCGGCACCCCTGAAATCCTATGGGGTCTGAGCCCCAGCCACCTCTCTCCTAATTCCTACCTCACTTAATTCCTACCTCAGGACCTTTGCACTTGCAGTCCCTGTGCTGTTGCTCTTCCCCAGTGTGCCCTGGGCCCCTGGGCACTTCCTTACGCCAACCTCATTCTCCTTTCTCCCACTGAGCTTTCACTGCATTCCCTGGGTCCTCACCCCGGCTGTCACCAGACACAGCACGTGTCTACAGGTGTCTCCTGTGGAAAAGGGAGGACGGGGGAGGCACGGGCTGCCTTGTTCACCCCTGAATTCTACTGCCTGAAACAGAGCCCAGCACCTTGTAGGCACCAAAATTCCAGCAAACAAACCAACAAACAAAAGCCCAACTTTCGAATAAAGGAAGAACCAAGTAAACAGCGTGGTTTTCAAAGATCAGAGACGGGGAGTGAGCACGGGGGCAGGGCTGGGTCCGGACCCAGGACAGCATGGTCACAAAAGCCAGGAGGACCCGCAAAAGCCAGGGCAGGGCCCCTGTCCACACAGTGGATCCCAGGTCCCCTGCTGGGCCCGCTTGGTACAGGGTGCGAGGCGTGGGCAGCGGGCGGAGGGTGAGAGATTACCTTCACGCAAGGGTTCTAGAGGGTGGGCGCGCGAGCTACGGGCAGTACCTCCGCCCCGCGGGGCCCAGATGACCCGGCGGATGGCCTGTACCCAGTCCTCCATGTCCCTCCGGGAGCTGGCCATGAGCAGGAGCGCGTCGGGGCCAGCCTGCGCCTTCTCCCGCTCCCCGGCACCACCTGTAAGACAGGGAGACAAGGCTTAGCTGGGGCCCAGCCGGGGGGACGGGGGTCCCCACACACCGCAGCTTCCGGTCACCTCCAGCCTCTTAAAACCTCTTGCACCTTCCTCTCCATTTTCTCTTTTGTCCTGTAGTCTCACTTTGCTGTTTTTCATATCAAAACAGAAATGGTGAAAAGCACCCTAGAACACGATTAGAAAAAGAATTGGGGTTGCAGGCTGGCTCCGCAAAGTTTGGCCCCCCGTAGCAGCCCTGTGGCAGGTTTTGTCGCAGATCAATGTCGCTCATCTCAAAGGCACAGTTCAGGGACCCCCACACCCCATACCCCACCCTGAAGGCGAAACAGGATTCCCCGCAGACAGGAGCTTTAAGGAGCTGGGACACTGGACATTAAACCTGGCGGGAGCCCCCCCCCCAGGTGTGGTGTCTGCCGAGCCCTGAGGCAGAGGCAGCAGGCACCGCCCAGAGCCATCTCCCCACCAGCAGGGCGGGCCTCTGCAGGCTGCAAGCACCTCTGAGACACAGGCATCATTTCTCCTGAACTCTGCAAGTGGCTGGAGGACTTGGAAGGAGGCGCCCGCCTGTGTCTCTGCAGCTACCCTCCCCGCCGCCCCATAATCTGCAGCACACTATCCCCCCGAAGTGCCACCGCCACAGATCCCGACCAGGGCCATCTGCTGGTGGGCTTGTTGGGGCACAATTAGAATGTAAGAGCACATTTACAAGATAGTAAGTTTATAGGTATTCCGTGCTCAGTCAGAAGTCTCTGACCAAGTTTCGGTTCTGCTGTTTCTGCTAAATTCCACAGACCTTGACGGTGCCTACAGCCCAGCCACACACCTCGCATGAGCAGAGTAATTGTCTGTCCTTTAAGGCACCATCTTGGTTACTTTTACTTTTCTTTCATTGCTGGGGCAAAATAACCAAAACCCAAAATGAAGAAAGGAAAGGTTTATTTAGCTCACTGTCTGTGGAGGTTTCAGGCCATAATCAGCCCTCCAAGGCAGGGTGGCAGGGCACTGGGGTAACACTTCAAGGCAGCAGCCAGAGCAAAAGGAAACAAAACAAGCCTCTTCTCCTGCCTTCTACTGTACACAGGCCACCTCTCCCACTTTGGGGAGGATGTAGCCTCAAGAAAATCTCTGCTCTCCTTTGCACAGGATGAGAATACTTACAAAGTAAGAACCTACTCCCTGCTGAGTCTCTAAGTGAGACTTCTAACTCAAGCTGACACAATGTATCAACCCTAACAGGCACCCTGGGCTAATTCTAGGGCCCTTCTCCCGAAGACTACTGTATTATGGTGATGCCTTTAACCGGGCTCACTCTGTAAGGGCCCTCTCCCTTTGTTCCCGGAGCATTTCTACATTACCATAAACAATCCCTTTGTTCAACAAATCTGTTCAAGACTAGCCTGCCTGTCAATATGTGACTCAATGCATGTAGACAATTACATAACGTTTTGTCACTTGCTTTGTACCACTCACTTCTAAATTCTATACAAACTGAGCTCTTTTGTTAAATCAGTGCTGTTGCCTTTGAGGAATTATCCTGCAACGGTCCGTGTATCCTGCAACGGTCCGTGGGTGTGAAGGTTAAAAGCTGCCTTCTCGTCTCCTCCATGCAGTCTTCCTTGTGGTTTGGTATGGCTGGGGAATTTTCCCTCAACAGGCTGAATTCCCAAGCCGGGCTTAGGGGGCAGCCGGGGATGCAGGCTGCTCCCTGCAGAGATGGAGCCCACACGTGAACCTATGCTTCCTGGTGCTGCCCAGTGCCTGGACTCCACCCCCCGCCCACCACTGGCACTTTTCCAGACTAGGAAACTGAGGCAGAGTAATGCAGTACTTGCAGGAGAGACCTGGGCTTCTAAATCCTAGTTCTGGCCTCTCACCTGCCGAAGGGGTGACAGCCTCTTAGGGACAGCAGGGGCAAGGCTGGCTGCCCAGGCCTGGAGACACCTGGGAGCTTCCTGCAGAGCGGGGCCCCAGGCGAAGGGTTGAGGCGTGGCCACAGGTGCCCTGAATACGCTGAGGGCGGGAGGCCAGGGGAGGCCAGGGACGAAGCTGTCACGGACCTCACAGAGCAGGTGGGGAAGGTCTCCCTCCTTTCCAGCGTTTTCAAAGTTGCATAGGGTTTCTATTATTTCTTTCTTAAGCATTTGGTAGAATTTACCAGTGTAGCTACTGAGGCCCGGTGTTTTCTCGGTGGCGGCGGTGGTGGGGTCAGGATTGTTGGATGTTTATCATTTCTATTGAGTGAAAAACGAGCTTTTCATTTTCCTGCCTTTGTCTGTTGTTAGTAAACATATTATAAAGGCCGCATGGTGAATGTCCCAGGATTTGAGGCCAGGTCCTCTCCATCACAATTTCTCTACTCGCCAAAAACAACAATGCTAAAGCAGTCTCAACTGTTTGTCAAAGAAAGGGCCTAGTTTTGTTGTAAATTTCATTTACAAACAGGTAACCAGCCTGGCGACTGTAATTGGCCATCCTGTGTCTTATTTCACAGATTTCTTTTCTGATCCTTACTACTTATTTTCCTCTGCTTACCTTGCGTTAATCTGATGTTCTGCCTCTAAACAGGGTTTAGTGCTACAGTCAGCCCCCAAATACCATTTTAGGGACAGCCCCAGAATTTCAGCATGGTGTGTTTTCATTTTAATTCAGTTCAAAACTATCTTCCCATTTCCCTCTGAATTTTTTGGTTTTTTTTGACCTGTAGGTTCCTCACAAATCTGTAGTTTCCAGATCTGGGGGGACTTTTCAGAAACTTTCCTGTTACTGGTTTCTTATTTGAGTCCACTGTGGTGAGAGAGCGCAGGGCTCGAATCCTTTTTAGGACTCGGTTTTGGTCCAGCCCCTGGGCTCTTCGCAGCTGCCCTGCTCATGGAGGGTTAAGGTCACTCGGGTCCAGTCGGATCATCTTGTTCAAAACTGCAGTAACACTCTAATTGATTTTCTGCCTAATTGTTCTAGGCAGAGGGTATTACAATCCCCACTTAAAATTTTGAGTTCATCTATGTCTCCTTGCATTTCTATCAGTGTTTGCCTCCCGTAGTTGGAAACTGTTCTTAGGAGCATAAACATGTAGAACTGTTCAGTTGGTGGAATCCCTGGGTGCTTGGGAGTTGGCCTCTTTATCTGGAGTAACATCATTTGTTCAGAAGTCTTTGCTACAGGGTCACTCCAGCCTTCTGATTAGCGTCAGTACGGCATGTCTTTCCCCACCCAGCTTTTTACTTTTAACGTATTTATAGCTTTATATTGTAAGTGCATTTCTTGTCAGGCATAAGGTTGGGCTTGCTTTGTGACCCAATCTGATAAGCTTTAGCTATAATGTGATTATTGGCACGCCCGGGTTTGGGTCTGTCTTGTGTTTGCCACTGGTCCAATCTACCCTTTTCTTCTTTGCCTTTGGTTATTTTATTTGTGATTCCATTCCACCTCCTTTGCTGGCTTATTAGTAAAAGTCAGTCTCTCTCTGTCTCTCTGTGCCTCTCCTCTCTCTCTTCTTTCTGTCTCTGTCTCTGTCTCTGTCTCTGCTGTACTAACTGCTTTAGGCAGGAGAGGAATCCAAGAGTATGCATCTTTCTTTCCTGTAGTCTCTTTGGGAAATATTGCCCTGATCCTGTGTGCTGTTATATACCCTTATACACGTCCCAACATACGCTGCAATTGCTTTTCATTAAATGGTCCATATTCTGCTGGTCTGAACAATTCAGCAACACTTGTTTCAAATTAAAAAAAAAAAAATAGGAAGTGCTAGGGATGCAGCTCATAGCAAGGACCTTGTGTGCAATTCCCAGTACCACACATTTGCAGTACCACACACACACACACACACACACACACACACGGTGGGGGATATAGCTTTGAGGCACAGTGCCTGCCTGGCAGGTACAAGGTCCTGAGTTTGATTCCCAGTAACAACAACAACAACAAAAAAGGTGCAAGAGGGAGGCAGGAGAGGAATCCAAGAGAAGTGGCTGTGGAAGGGAGAGCGGGTTATGTGACAAGCACATAACCCGTCACTTTTGTCCTTGAAGGGGGAGGAGGCAAGTGGGGAAGAGCTGGGGAAGGTGGGCAGCCTCTAGAAGCTGGGGAGTTGGAGAAAAAGGAATCTCCTGGGAGCCTATGGGAAGGAACCCAGCCTGTGGCCCCCAAGAGCCTGTCAGACTTCACTGTGGAATCGTGAGGTGAGTGGATGCTAAGCCCGAGTGATTTCTCCGGACCAGTCGGAAGCGAATACGGGTGGTCTCTGTCCCTCGATCTTCTGGTTCACCAGTCTTGTGACCTTTCTGTCTAATCTGACATTGATCCCACAAAGAGTATTATTCGCATCATACATTGCAGGTTTGATCTCTAGACATTTGATGTGGGGCTACAATCTCTGGTGTGCATGTACATGTATCCGTATCTTTCTTGAACATATGAAGTGTAGTTATAAAAACTGGTTTAATAACTTTGTCTGCTAATTCTAAAATCTGTGTCATTTCTGGGTTGATTTCAGTCACCTCTTTGCGTCACTTTTCTCCTCATTATAAAGCATGCTTTCCTGTTTCTTTGAATTCCTGGTATTTTTTATTAGGTGCCAGACATTGTGGTTTTTGATGGCTGGGTGGTAAGTATTCCTGTATTCCTATAAATATGCTCAATCTTTTTATTTTTTAATCTGAGATGAAGTTAGTTTCTTGGAAACAGTTTTGCTCCTGACAGATGGAATCATTAGGGGATTCCTAATGGATGGAATCATTGCTCCTGACTTGGAATCATTAGGGGATTCCTAATGGATGGAATCATTGCTCCTGACTTGGAATCATTAGGGGATTCCAAGTGCTCAGATAGGGCTAATTATTCCCACTCCTGAAGGAGAAGCTTTCTACACGTTCTCTCCAACCCCTACGAGCCATGCCATCTTCCAGCCTGGCAGCCAGGAGCAAGTACTGTTCCCTGCCCTGTGCTGGAGACAGCTCTGTTTAGTCCTTTCTAGTGGTTCTTTCCCTAACCAGCATTTCTCTCTGGCATCTCTTCCCTCTTGAGTATCCCGCCCTGCAAATTGCAGGGCTCCAGTCTCCCCAGACTCAGTTCTGTGTCCTCAACCTGAGTCCAGTGTGTTCCGCCTGGGTCCCCCTCCTGCACCCCAGCTGGGGATCCCCCCAGTCAGTACTGAGGCACACATGCCTCTTCTCGTCTGCTCATCTCCTGGGCGCCCCCGTCCTCCACTTTCACACATCCGGTATCTTGGAAGCATTTTGTCCTTTTTATCCTTCATTCATATCCTTCTTTCTCTTCATTGTTTCAGGAGGAAATGTAAAGCAGTCCCTGTCTGATCATCCCGAACACCAAAGGAGGGCTCAGCAAAAACAGTTACAGTGATTCTTCCTAAATCCTGAAGGACCGTTACTGACCCTACTTTGCAGATGTGGAAACTGAGGCCCAGAAAAGTTAAACAGCTACAAAGCAGCAAGTGGAGGAGTTGGTTTGCAAACCCTGGTTCGCCATAAACTTACTGCTCTTCTCAACCGAAAACCATCTTCGCAACCACAGAGGCAAGGCACGCAGATCAGAGAATCAAACCTGGGGTTATTACAGCTCTCGATAGTCTGTGCTTCCCTGTTCCCCTCCTCCCTAGGAAAGACCGGGATTGGCATTTTGTTAGAGAAGACAGGGCGGCAAATATTTCTGAAAGAAATTCATCACGAAAGGCAGGCCCGTGGTTGCGGTCCCTCGTCTTCCTCTTCTCTTTTTTAAGCAGCTTGTGCGGCCCCTGTGAAGCCTCCCTGCCCAAGGACACATCCTGGACACCAGTGCTCTCGCAGGCGGTGCCCAGAGCCCGCCTGGGGGTGAACCTGAGCTGGCCCATGGGGGCACAGACACCTGACCTGGTGGTTGTGAGTCAGGCACCCGAAGGAGGAAGACGATGCAGACGCTTGTCATGATGGGGGTGAAGGGGATGTGGCCTCAGCTCTGAACCCCTAAGTGTCCACTTCCATCATCACCCGCAGTTTAAATGCAGCATGGAGCAGGGTCTCTCGGCCTGGCACTGTTGGGGTTTTGGGCGATGGGGTGCCCTGCTCATAACAGGACGGTCCGGTCAGCCCCATTCCGACCTCTCCTCCCTCCGAAGCTGGAACAACCAGAAACACACATCGCCAAGCATCCCCAGGGAGCAAAGCCTCCTCAGGTTTGTCACAGTCACGTGACATCTCGCAGGCACAGCACAGCCCAAAAGCAGTCCCTGCCTCTTCTGTCAAGCCCGCTTCTCTAGTCAGCATCACCGTGCGCACGGAGGGCTTCCCTGCCCCTGCCCTGTGGACTGTGGGGTGCTCTTGGATGCGGCCCTGCCCCGCCCCTCTCGGCCAGGGCAGCAGTGACCCCAGTCCACCCTCCGTGCCCCTCCCATGCACAGTGGAGAATTCTTTCAGAATCAGCTCCCTTCCTCCCAGCCCAGGCTGCGTCGTGTCTCAGCTGGAGGACCAGCGGTGTCTCAGGATGTGCCCCTCCTTCCTCCTAGGAGCCAGCCTCCCTACAGCAGCCAGAGTGACACGGTTAAGGCTCAAACCAGCTCCCACGCCTCTCTGTGACCCCCAGAGTCCTTGGGCCTCAAGCCTGGCTCACCTTCCTCCCAGGCTCTCACCCCTGGCCGCCCCTACTTGGCAAACTGCCGTTTTCCGGGTACGCACAGCTCGCTTCCGGTCTCTGCATCTGCTCCCCCTGCTGTGCCCCCTGCTCCTGAGATCTTCCCTCTGTGTCACCTTCTTGGGGAGCCTTCCCTGACCACCCTGCTGTAAACCTCACCACAGCCCAGACTCCTGTCCAGCCGGTGATTTGCACAGCACTTTCTGTGGTCAAACACACACGTCACACTTACTTGTTTATGCGGTTGACTGTTCACAGTCAACCTTGTCACCTGGCCTCCGTGACAGTGGCAGGAGCCCTGAGGTGCCAAGGCACAGTACTGACCAACAGAGGGCATCAGATGTCTGAGGGCTCGCCACAGAATCAGGAAGGAAGAGGTGTCGTCACCCTGATACCCAGGAACGCTTTAAAACATGTCCAAGCTGCAGGTGAACGGTGACCGTAGGTGACGCTGAACCATGACCCAGGTGGGCTGGCCCCGCCCCCACGCCAGCTGCACCCACTGTGGTTTATGACAGAGACCAGCCAGGACCCCAGCCCAGCCCGGCCCCCACACACTCCTGGACTCAGAACTTCCCTTTGTGCCCAGTTCCTCTTTCCACCAGAGGAAGGAGCTGTGGGGGACAGAAGGTGGCTCTGAGAGGCAGCAGTCACCAAGGGGCCAGGACGAGAACCTGTTGTCAACTTCTGCAAGTGAATAATAAGCAGAAAGGGGCACATGACCTGCGGGGACACCTTCTACAAACCGCGGGTCCAGGAGGGACAGACAAGGGTGCTGTCATTCTGATGGAGCCCGAAGATGGTTTATGTGACTCGGCCTTACGCTAGTGACCTTTATACGGAAAATACATATCTATATAAAAGACCAAACATGGCAGCAGTGACGCCTGTGATTAGGCCCGGTGCCCAGGGAGCGGGAGCTCACTGTGGGGCCTTGGGGTGCTGGCCAAGAGTTGGGAGTCTTTCCTAGAGCATGGTGGAAACAGGGGGACGGGCGGTGCAGTCTGAGCTTTGTGACAAAACAGAAAAGGAAGCGGGAGTGAGGGTGTGTGCTGTAATCCTGGTACCCTGGGAGGCTGAGGCACGAAAGTCCGAGACCAGTTTGGACAACTCAGTGACTTACTGAGACCCTTTTACACACACACACACACACACACACACACACACACACACACACAGGCTGGGGATGTAGCTCAGTGCACAGGCGTGGGTTCAATTCCCAGCATCAGCAACAAATCCAGAAACGGCAACGTAAAGTTACGTCACCATCATCATCATCTCTATTATGGTCACTGGTGCTGGGGGGTGGGGTTGGCTATCTTTGGAGGCCACCACTCTGCCTCCCATGCCCCCAAAGGACGGTGCATGTTGGGGAACAGGCACCCTCCTGCCTCTGTGCGTGGCCAGCTTCGGAGAGCCAGGCTGCTGGAGTCTGCACAGAATCCGGGGACACCTCCCTGCCGGTCCCTGCCCACGCCCCAGGCTGCAGGCCCCTCTTTCACTCACAGGATCCTCCCGGTCACTTGGGGTGAGCAGGTGCCACTCCCCCGCCCAGCACCCCCATGCCTCCCCCTGCATCCCCGCAGCGCGCCCGGGACCCCGGCTGCCCACGTACCCCCAGGCAGACGCATGAGCCTCCTCAGGTGCTTGGCGGGGCAGAAGGGCATGGTGGGTGTGGGTGGAGGGTGGCCTGAGGGACCGGGCTGGGCACAGGCCAGTGGCAAGCACACCAGCACCGCGATCTGCCCTGGCCCTGGGCCGGGCTTTTGTCTGTCCTGGGACTTCTGCTTTTCTCTGCCTGCTGGAGGCTGGGAATATCCAGGGTGGGGACCTGGGGGCTCCCTGGAGGACTGGAGGGGAAACCACAGGGATTCCACTCGGGGCAGTTCCCAGCCTCCTGCGCTCCAACTGTCCTAAGAGTGGGGTGCATGGTCCAGCCCAGTCCCTCAGCACCAGGGTGGCTTTCCCTCCCGAGCTGGTGGAGGCTCCCGAATACACACGGCAGCCAGCCAACTGGAAGTGCTGGGGACACAGGGTCAGTGCCAGGGACAGAGCGAGCAACAGCTGCTCCTTTACCCTTGTTTCCTCCCTGGTGAAGGAGCCCCGATGGACCTGACCCCCAGTTCTGGCCAAGGCCGGAGACACAAAGGAGCCAGGGGCTGGGCAGGACATCTGTGTGGGGTGCCCAGCGGTGCCCTCCTACCCCCCGAGGCTGGAGGTCTCTGTGCCACAGAGGGACAGGGCAGCAAGGCCCCGGGAAGGTCGTCCTGCAGGAAGTGTGCCGTGAGGACTTCCTCCCTCAGGACGCTGGGCTAGAACCCAGGGCTTGGCAGGTCCTCTGCCACAGGGTCACCCCAGCCTAGTCTGACCCCTCTGTCCTCCTACGTCAGTGTCTGGAGTGGCCTGAGGACGTTTCCTGAAGCCCATGGACACCAGGCTTTGCCCAGAGCATGGGCCATACTTGTTCAATACCCCTATTTCTGTGCCCACTTCCGTCCATCTGCCTGTCCATCCATCCATCTCATCCAAACAAAAGCAAAGCACAGTAACTTACATGGCTCCACAGCCTCCTGCTCCTAGAATAAAACTCAGCTCTGCTGTGACCTGGGCCTCCGTCCCTCGGGGCACCTCTCCTCCACATGCCCGTAGGCCACTCTTCTGCCTCCTCTCCCTCCGCTCCAGCTCCGTCTGGAGCCTCTGTACCCTCCCGGCATCACGCAGAGGAACCCCCCCGGGGGGGGGAGCTGTCCTGGAGTCGCCTCCCTGGGGCTCCTGTGTCCCTAAGGAATTTTCCTGGCCAGCCGGGAGGCAGGGCTTGGTTTGTGTCTCTGCTGAGGAAAGCAGCTTTGTCCCTAGGATCCCGGGACGTGTCTGGTGGGGCCCCCTCAGGGCTCTGGGGTGGAGCAGGGGGGCACAGTGTCTGTCAGCTAAAATAGCAGCACCCCCCCCCAGGCTGTGAGCTGGTTCACTGCACACGGGGGCTCCTCCGGGGAACAGCGCAGCCACCGTCTCACAGCTGAGAACGCAAAGGCGAAGGGAGGTGAAGCTCAGGGACACCTGGCTGGGTAGATGGACCTTCCCAGCTGGCCTCTGCCAGCCAGGGGACATGGTTTGCTAACCGGTCCCCTAAGGTGCTGCCGCTCACACCCACTCTGGGGACTGAACCCAGGGTCTTCATAGCAAGTAACATCTTCAAACTTTGGGACAGGGTCTCAAGTAACATCTTCAAACTTTGGGACAGGGTCTCAAACTTGTGATCCTCCTGCCTCAGCCTCTCAGACCGCTGGGATCACAGAAGCAATGCCTGGTTTTGCACCCACAGTCGAGGACTGGGAATCTGCACCCTGGGAATCTCCATGCTGGGCAGGCAGTCTCTAGGACAGCACCAGTGGACGCCACTTCCTGGGCTCCCAGCCCCTTGCGCCTGGGCTGGGCAGCGTAGCTCGTATGTAGGGAATGGAACACAGCAGAGTGACAGGGTGTCGCTTCTGAGGGACAGAGATGCTGTTGGCCACCAGCCAGCCAGGGTCTGCGGCATTCAGCACCAGTGCCCTAGAAACTCCCTTTCTACGGCCACATGGCTTGAGGGCCACCAGCCCTTAGCCGGCCTGGAGATGAGATGAAGCTGCACCTTGGCGGGCTGTGGGTGACGGAAGCCGAGGCGGTGAGCGCCGGCGACGAGTCCTTAGTTTGGGGGTGAACTGTCCTGCTCGGGTGCAGAAGGGGTCCTGAGTGCTGTCTGCTTTGTGTACAGGGCAGGACCCTGCCTGGGTGCCCTGGGCGGGTCCAGCACTGTGACCCTCACCTGTCACTAACAATAACAGTGAGTCACAGCTGCAGCCCCTACTGAGCGCCAGGTCTGTCCCACCAAGGCCCTTCAGCTCCTCCAGGGCACAGAGGCAGCTGCTACGGTTTAAGGAAGCCAAGGTGTGGAGAAATGGGTCACAGTGCTGCCCACAGTCACGCCGAGACCTTTGCGGCTGCTCTCTCCACCACCACTGTGAGGCCCGACATTCTCCACAGCCTGCCCTGGCCTCCGGCTACGGTGCCCACTAGTCTCTGACCTGGTGCCTACTGGAATCTCTGCAGGAACTAGGGGCACTAAGAAAGGCGACCAGTACGGCGCACAGGCTGCGACTGGACGGATTCTCTCTTGGCCCAGCGTGGTGGCCAGGGTCTCCCACTGCACCCTAACCTAGGAGTTTACAACCTGGTTCTGTAGGCCCTTGAAGGGGGACCTGGTGGAGCAACAGTGGAGATCCCCCAACTGCTGGCCAGGATAAGCTGTCTCCCAGGGACCTTCAAAGACCAAGGGCTTCTCGTAAGGGAGATCAGTGTCCCCATAAATCCAGAGTCCCTGTGCTCTGTGCCTTGCGAAGGAAGCCAGGCTCCCAGGCAGAAGGGACAAAGATGGCCCAGCAGGCCGAGGACTAGCAGAGTACCGCTGGCACTGGCCACCTGCCCGTGGTGACCGCACTGGCGGGGCCACACCAGCGCTGTGCAGTGTCTGTGCTCGTGGAGACCTTGCCGGCTGCCCCTCTGCCTTGGAATGTGCGGATAAGGTCTCCTCTATCTCTAGGCACACAGCGGAAGCCCTGAGCAGAGGTGGCCAGCCCAGGCTGACTTCCCCTGGCCAGGACTCAGGATGTTCACGTGGAGGAAGCTGGCTCCGCACCACCTCGCAGCTTGGGCAGATACAAGCAGTCACCCGTGGGCCTGGCAGCCCGCCCCTGCCCCGTCACGTTGGGACACGCAGGGTCCCAGTGTGACACTCTTCTTGGACCAAAAAGGGTGGTGGCCACAGAGGGTACCATATGTGCACCAGAACTCAGCAAGGGCACAAATGTGGAGAGGTGGCAGCAGTGGCAGCAGGGCCATGGCAGGACCCAGATGGCCCACCAGGACACACGTGTGAGCCAGAGGTTAGTGAGCCATAGAAAGAGGTGACAGCTGGATGCACAGTAAATGAGATTTAGAAAGAAATGCGCCAAGGGGCCCTGGGGGGACACCTGGGAGAGTCCCCAGGTCTAAGAAGGTCCCCGCCAAGCTGTGGGACACTGGGCGTCATCTCATGACCATGCAGCGAGCAAGCCGAGCCAGGAGGCCAGAGGGGGATATGGGGATGAAGGGGAGCCCCGCCCTGCCCCCTCACCCACAGCCCTGGTCCCTGAAGCGGCCCCGCAGCCGCTCCTGGGCTCCCAGGCTGTCTAGAAGTCAGCCAGGAGCTGGGTTCCTCTGCTTCCTGCACCTGGAGCGGCCGCACAGGGGCATGAGGGCCTCGGGGACACCTACACTGGCCCAGCTTGGCCACCACAGCAGGGAGTGGCCCTCTGGGGATGGGGACCTCACCGCACCCTGAAGGGACTGCAGCCCGGGGCAGCTGGGCAACCATGAAGCCGCCTGGCGAAATCCATACTTGTCTGGCTAGGAATTGTGAGCTACTGCAGGGCAGGAGTCCTTTGCCACACAGAGGCTCCCTGCGGCGAGAGGCGAGGCTGTCCCAGGGCGTCCACCACGGCCCCGGGTGCTGACCTATCCGCAAGTGCTCACCTGTGCGGTGGACGAGAGAAAGAACGCTGAAGTCTACAGCAGGAAGGGACTATTGCTGTGATTACCTTTCAGGTTACCTGGGCATCTGTGCAGAAACCCTAAACCAAGGGACTAAGAAACCCCTAGAAGCAGTAAGAATCCTGTCCCTGAGCAGATGTAAAATGAGCGTACAGAATCGCAGCCCAGTGGTAAACCAGAAGCAGAAGACAGAATCGCAGGCCACGGAAGCAGGAACACAAAACTCAACAGAGATGCCAGTTCCACTGCACGCAGTAGCAGACATCTGTAATCCCAGCACTTAGGAGGCTGAGGCAGGACAACTGATGCTAGTTGGGTACCAGCCTGGGCTACATAATAAGTTTAAAGCCAGCCTGAAATGCATAGTGAGACCCTGTCTTGAAACAAAACAAAATGGCAAAGGAAGAATAATCTACTATTATCTTTGTGAAGGAAAGGAGGAAGGGAGAGGAGGAGGAAGAATGGAAGATCTGTTGTCATATCTGCAAAATGTTTCTGGAAGGTGAGAGACACGCAGGGAATGATGATTTCTCGGGGGAAGGAAGCAGGAAGAAGGGTGCTTTGCCTTTTGATATTTTATACTGTGTTGTCGCCATTTTGAAAAGCAAAGGAAGGTAGGATTGATACAAAGGACCCAGGAAGCGGCATCTCACCACACATGCCCCAGGTGGCCGGGATGGGCAGGGAGGGGGTGGTCGCACCAGGTAAAGGCCAGACTTGAGAAGGGGACAGAGAAGCGTGCAGACCCTCACCCTGCTGGTAGAGGCAGGTTCTGGAACAGCCTGTGTGGGGAATAATTTGACAGTGTCTATTAACTTTTTTAACTGACCCCACAATCCATCCCTAGGGAATTATTCCAGCTAAATTTGCACATAAGCATAGGAGGTAGTAAGAATAAACTGGGAGCCAGGCGTTATCCCTGTACGCCTGTACAGGGAGTCAGCCTGTAATCCCAGCACTCAGGAGGCTGAGGCAGGAGGATCGTTGTGAGTTCAAAACCAGCCTGGGCTACAAAGTGAGCTCAAAGGCAGCCTGAACTGCATACTGAGCCCCTGTCTTAAAAAATAAAAAATAAATAAATAAAAATAAATAAACTGGGAACAACTTAACCATCCATCAAGTTAATAAATCATAGTACATCCAGAGATATAGCTCAGTGGCATAAGCACCTGCCTGGCAAGTGCAAGGTCCTGAGTTTGATCTCTGGTACAATCAAGCAATCAATTAATCAATCAATAATAGTACAGTTGTCCCTGGGGGTCTTGAGGGGTTGCTCTCAGTGAGATAGGAGATTAGGGTGAGGCAGAGCTGGCTGGGGAGGTGGGCGTGGCCTGCTAGTTACAAGGTCTTGGATACATGGACTTCTGCTGAGAACTCCAGGAGGTTTTCAATAGCGTGGCCTAGACCTGACCCCAGCCTGAGGTGGCATCCCAGCGCTGCCTCTCTGGACCCGTGTGGAGACATTCTGGGGGGACTCCTCCGGATTTGGACAGAATGAAAAGAGAGGCACCCCGAGACAGGGTACCCTGGCTTGTCCTTAGGACACCCTTCCCTGTTTTCTCCAGGGTGACCTTTCATCTTGCTTTCTCCTCTTTTCGGCCCAGGCTCAATCTGCAGAGCCAGCGGCTCCCTCACTCTTTACTTTTACTGCGTTGGGTAAACTTGAACATCGCATTTTGTTCTTTTTGTTTGATTTTTGTTTGTTTGCTTCCAGGTGAGAAGAGCCTAGAACCTAACTCCAGAGAGGCGAGCAACCCAGAGCCTGAGGAGGTTCCTTACGAGCCACTTTTAGAAGGAGCACCTGGTAATATTTTGGTATAGCTGGGAGATTCCAGCAGCATCAGGACCCAGAAACCTCCTACGGATACCAAAGGGCCAAGTCCCTGACACAGAATGGCATGAGATTTGCATACAAGCAACACACATTTCTCACACGCTTGAAACCATCTCTAGGTTACTTATCACGCCTGACACCCGTAAGCAGCACTTATACTGTCTTGGTTAGGGAATCACAATAAGAAAAACATCCACACATGTTCTAGGCACATGTCGCTTTTCCTGGGAGTCTCTTCAAGCCGCACTGGGGTGAACCCCTTGATGGGGAGCCCGTGGGTCCCGAGGGCTGACAGTGTTGGATACGTCAGTTCCACACCTGCACCCCGAACTCGGCAGGTGTGAGACCGTGTGACGCAGTGGGGGACAGGACACAGGCACGAGGGTGTGAGGAGCAGCTGGCCACACGGCAAGAGGGCCGGAGCGGGCGCTGGCCCTGGGCTTGGAGAGCTTTCCATGCAGAAAACCGCCCCAGCTCCCCCAGGTTTTCCATCCCGGTTCCCCTTTCTCCACCCTCCTCCCGGCGAAGAAGTTTCGATTCTTAAACTGATGCTGCTGGGAACCATCCTCAGCAGCCCTGGGCCTGCAGGGCTTCAGGGAAGGTGATCTTTCCCCCAGGGACAGCTTCAGAAGTGACCGGAGTGCCGGGCAGGCTGGGGATTGCCCAGGCTGGGCAAACTCCCCTCCCCCAGGCGCCTCTGTCCCCGTGGGACTCCCGCCCTCTGACCTTCAGGACCGTCCTCCAGGCCCCTCCAGCTGTTCCCCTCTCAGGGACACTGCACCTCAGGGACACTGCGTGAGTCCTCCCTGGTCATCCAGACAGAAGCCTCTCCCTCCCTTCCTGCCCCAGGCCAGTTCAGACTGGTTCTTCAAGACCTTAGCTCAGATACCTGCCCTCCTCGGCTCCCTCCCGGCCCCTCCTGGGCTTCCGGCCCTCCCTCGAGGGTTTACTGGAGCCCGAATGTGCCGCACCAGGCCTGTGCTGAGGACACACACCCCCATCAGCCTCAGAGAGACTCGCAAGGACCCTGACTAGCGCCTGCTGCCCCCGTGAGCCCCATAGCCCAGCACTGGGCCAGCGCCACCATGATGCCCAGCAACTTGAGAGGACACACTACAAGGGCTGTGGACACAGCTTGGTGGCACAGTGCCTGCCTAGCAAGCATGAGGTTCTGAGTTCGATTCCCGCTACCAAGAAAAGAAAATCCAGAACAAATGACATAGTGAATGTTTCAATTAAAAAGCAATTTATTACAATAAAAGATACATCGCCAAGAGTGTGTTCAAAACAAGGAGAAGGTTTCGAGGGGGATCACTGGCAATGTGTCTTTTACTGTAATTTAATTTTTCACATAAACGCTCACCGTATTTTATCATCGGCCCTCGTGGGTCAACAGCAATTTCTGTTAAATACACACACGATGCTGTGATCGCAGCTACCTTATTCTTGGGATCTGGCTTCATGTGACTTCTAGCTTTTCTCCAAAGTCAGGACGTTCAAGCAGCCACAACCACGCAACAAATGAAGGCTGGAAAAGTGGGGTTCCAGGGCTCTTTG
This sequence comes from Dolichotis patagonum, assembly GCA_004027295.1. Lineage (NCBI taxonomy): Eukaryota > Metazoa > Chordata > Mammalia > Rodentia > Caviidae > Dolichotis > Dolichotis patagonum. Next base: position 70,213 of record PVJX010001344.1, read on the forward strand.
GAAAGGGACCAGGACGAGGGTGAGAATTCTGGGAGAATTCACAGCAATGTGTCCTTTACCCTCATAAAGTTTTAAAAGGTAAACACCATGTTTTGATCCCTGGTATCATCACTTCACTGTGAGCTCAGGAGTGGGACAGGGCTAAGTTCCCCAGGCTCGGGAGGAGTGGGGCTTGGAGCTGCCATCCGTATCCTCCTGGGTCCTCTTCCGGGCTCCTGGGGCCCGAAGGGACCCTACACTTCTCCTGGACCCCCGGGTGCTTTGCTCTGGGTGAACAGGAGGAGCCCTGAGGGCCCACGAGAGCTGCTGTGACCACAGATAACCCGAGCCCGCCCACCTGCGTCACTCCTGGGACCCTGTTCCCCAAGAACCCCACCTATCTCAGCCTGTGTCCTCCAAACTCAGAGCCCTACGCCAAGGCTGGCATGCACGAAGTAATGCCAGGCACCGAGCGGGACAGAGAGCCCCCCATGGGCGCTGGGCCAGCCTGGCCAGTGCTTTGGGGCTGGGGGACTCTGCGCAGCCCTGCGAGCCATGTAACCCTGGGGAGAAGGGGCCACAGGATACAGAGGCTCCATCCCTTGGCTGGGGGTGGCCCTGGGCTTCCACTGCCCCTTCCAGGGGGCTGAGCGGGCAGGAGGTGGATATGGCCCTTCGGGAGACTCTGTCTGAGGACTCAGTGACCCTGAGTCTTACCGAGTGCCACCCTAGAATCTTGGGGACAAACAGGGGATGCAGAGATGCCCCAGGCCCTCGTTGGGTCTATGACAAGTGGGGCAGGTGGAGGCCAAGTGACCGCCCCTAAGCTAAAGCAGCCAGTGGGGCGGGGAGCAGTTGCAGAGGAGGAGGCTGAAGGCGCCTCTCTGCCCGTGGTCCTTTCTTACGGAGATGGCCCGAGGTCGCCTCTGCCCTCTCCCTTGTCTGCATCACAGGACTTCCTGGAGCTCAGGTGGCTCCCGGCCCACCGACCCACCGGAAGACCTTGTAGTGGAGACGGAATTCCAGGGTAAAAGGTTTCAGGTTCCTGCAGGCCAGGGGGACCCCCCCCGGGGGCCCCAGGTGGAGGGGCGGGGGAGAGGCTGCGGGGAGGGGGTGCAGGCTGGACCCTCAGCTCTGCTGGCTCGCCAGCTGGGCACGCAGCAGGGGACATTTGCTGAGCCTCAGAAACGCCACCAGGCACAGAAGGACGCCTAACGTGACAGTGAAGGGTCGCCACGCAGCTGGCACTGGCACTCGGTCCCTTTCAAATTGGTTCTGCTAAGATCAGCCGATGTGGGGGCCTTCCCTAGGTGCGGGGAGCACAGGGCTGACGCACTCCCCTCACCTTGCTCACCCAAGTTGTTCAGTTTCTTAAAAACAAAACAATAAGCCAGGTGCAGAAAAGCAACCTTGTAACCCTCAACTACTCCAGAGGCTGAGGCAGGAGGACTGCGATTTTAATAATGTGTCTCAAACTTTATAAATAATGTGTCTCAAAACTTTATAAAGAAGAACAATAAGGAAAAAAATTAGGGATATCATTCTGTGGGAGAGCACTTGCCTAGCACACATGAGGTCCTGGGTTCAATCCACAACACCACAAACAAACAAACAAACAAACGGAAACAATGATTCTTACCAGCTGTGTCCGGTACGTAAGCTTAAGCGCAGTATTTCCACCGATACCCAGAACCACTCCTTAGCACAACTCAAGGAAGCAACCATTCACACTGTAGCCTAAATGAATATGGCTGTCTGGAGGGAGTCATTTATATTACAGCTTGGCTGAATGAGGGTTTCTGGAATCACAGAGCCAGAGGGGCCTTAAAGACAGCCCTGGAGGGGTCTTACTCTGTCATTGTCTATACAAGGAAGCAGCCCCAGGCCTCCCAGCAAGATGGCCAGAGCTGAGGCTGTGTGTCTGTCCCTGGTTGAGTGCTGACATGGGGGCCTTTGGGGACTACAGGGCTGCAAGGTGGGGCTCAGTGCCGACCTCGGTGAAACACCCTGCAAACTGAGGCAGGACAGAAGAAAGAAAGGAGGCAAGGAAATCCCAATTAAAATGTGTGCTGTGAAGAACGGCAACCTCGGGTCCTCAGAGAAAGCCACCCAAGGCGACGCGGTCAGCATTCTTTGGTGACATTTAGGCTCCTTCCTGACCCGGTCCAGCACTCCCCAAACTCCTCAGGGGAACTGCAAGTGGATAAATTGGCTTCACTGAGAAAGGAAAGAGCAGGAACCCGATTCTCAGATAAGGGGGAGGATGAGGGAATCCTAAGAATGTTTAAATTACCTAATTAAGAAACAAACCCAACCACCCATACCTGTAAGCTGGGCTGGCACCCTTCTCGGGCGGCGCCTTCTCCTGGCCTTTCCACCCTTGCAGAGAAGTCAAAGGTGCCCGGTCCAGGCGCCCTTCAATGCCCCTGCTCCTCATTTCTCTGAGCGCCCACAAACCTAACTTGTCAACCGTTTCTGTGCCTCTTACTAACACGTCCTGAAATTCCTTTTCTGCCATGGGAGTCAGCGAATCTGCAAACTTATTCTGCCAAACGGAGGGTCAGCGTCCATATGTCACCTTTGGGGACCTCTCAGACCCAGCCCAGGACAGAATGGCCTATTCCCAAGACCCTCTGCCAGTGTCGTTGGACGAGTGTGACTCTCAGCGTCTGAAGAGCTGCCAGCCTCTGGGGACCGTCCCTCTGCAGTGTGGACATGACTGGGTCGCCAGTAAGACAAAGTGTATCTAGAGCCTTGCCCATCCGGAGTTGGGGCAGCGAGGGAGCTGGGCGAAGCTGGGTCAGCGGCCCTGGGGGCAGCCGGGCGGCTGACTTGTGTGAACAGGTCCCTAATAACGGGGTCACAGCTCCCAGGCACAGTGGCCCAGCGAATCAGGTGATGAAGGACGGGGAGTGGTGACCTTGACCCCGGCAGGGGGAGACCAGGGGACTTCGGGACTCGGAAACTTGAACCTGGGGAGCAAAAGAGAGACCCCAAGAACAGCAGTCACCACCTGGAGCCTGCAGAGGGCACGGCTTCCTCCTGCTGGGCCTGGCTGTGACACTGCTGGCAACCTCGCCAAGTGAGGTGTGAAACACCATCTTTTCCCAAGTGCCCGTCCACCCTGGGCTGTCACTGAATGGGAAGTGAGGGGCAGGGGACCAGCAGGGCCAGCGGGACAGGGGCAGAGTCCCACACTCATGCAGCCGCCAGCCACTGGGGCCACACTGGACAGCACGGGAGCCACAGTGCGTGTGGGGGCCAAGCGGGGCCAGCAATGCAGTGAGCAAGGGGACGCCCTTCGACAGAGGCCCGCACACAGGGACACTTTGTTCCGCCTGCGCCCCGCGAGCCGGCAGCCGCTCTGTGAATGGCGCTGCTGTGATATTTTCAGAAGCCCTACAAATAGCACGGGTTCCCCGGGGCCTCTGCCCCGGGCCCACGAGGGCTGCCAGGCGAGGTGGGCGCAGCCAGGGAGCCCGGCCGGGACAATGGGGCCTCACAGGGACCCGGGCAGGACACGAGACACCCAGGCCCATCCTGCAGAGCTTCATGGGAGCACGGGGCTCCCTTGCTGAATGGAAGGAGGCGTCTGCGCTCCGGATTTCAGGATTTACAGGCTCTGCGGATGTCCCGAGGGCCCCAGACAGGGACGAGGGGGTGCAGGAAGGAAGCCAGGCCCAGTTCTCCTCATTATTAGGTAGCCAGGAGCCTCGAAGGCCTGGGGACCCGGAGAGAGACACAGGGCTTGGGAGTTGGCCTGCGCAAGGGTCAAAGGTGGCCTCCTGGGGGACACCGGGGAGCCGCTGTGTCTTACACAGGCACTGGAAGCGCTTAGTGGCTGGGAGGTCATGCGTTTAATCAGGGCCACACTCCTCAGACAAAATGTATCCTGACCACTGCCGGAGTGTGGCGGGCGTCAAGGGGACCCTCTGGGCACCGCAGCTGTGTGGATGCAAGGGCCGTGGAGCTCTAAGGCCAAAGAGCGGGACGCAGGAACCCTGGGAAGAAAACAGAGAGGGCTGAGGCCTGCAGCGCAGCGCAGAGGCTCGGTTCTGAGCGCTGGCGTGTCCCCTGTGGTACTCAGGAAATGTCTGAGGCAACAGTGAAAGAATCCTGTAGAGCAGAGTTGTCCTCTGGAAGTCTGGGAGGCTGAGGCAGGAGGATTGAAAGTTCAAGGGTAGCCTGGACAGCTGAGTGAGAGCCTGTCTCCAAATAAAAACTAAAAAAACAAAACTAAGGATGTAGCTCAGTGCGAACGAAGGCCCTGGCTTCAAGCCCAGTACAGACTGAAGAAAGGAAGGGAGGAAGGGAAGGAGGGAGGAGAGAGAAAAGAGGCATGTTGAATGCTGGTGCACTTTGAGCCACAGACAGGGCTCCCTGTGTCACCAGCTGCTAAAGCTGGCGTGGAAGGCAGTCTCCAACCCTGCCTCCCCGCCAGGCCCTCGCGGTGGCCTTGCGTCCCACACTCAGGAGCAGGGGCAGAGAGGCCTCAGCTCTGTGAGCGGCCGGAGACTCCCAGGGCAGAGCTGCCTGAACCTGGAAGGAGGCAGCTGGCTTGATCAGGGCCCGGGGGACTCGGGAGCTGAGAACAGAGTCCAGCCTAGCAGCTGACCTGCTCTGTGGCCTTGGACAGCTCATTTCTTTCCGAATCAGGGTTTTGTGCACACTGGGCAAGTGCCGGTATCACTGAGTGACACCGCTGTCTCCTCCAGGGCTTGCAAAAAATCTCATCTCGAAAACAGAAAAAGCCAGGCTCAGGGCTCTCCAGGGACCTCAGCTCGCCCCTCCAGGCTGACCGGGTCCTTAGAGGATGGGGTAAGAGGCTGGAGCAGGGGGTACCTTCCTCCTCCCTTCCGCCAGCTGTCTCCTGGGAAAGACTCACCAGCTCCTCAGCCAGGGCCTGGCCTGCTGGCAGGCGGGCTGTCTGGAGGTGGCACTGGGGCCTCACTGAGTCAGAAGGCATGGTGTCTCCAGAGGGCCCTGGGCCCGGCTCCCAGCGGACCCTGTCCCACATAAGTCCTTTGTCCCTCACTCTTGCTGCAGGGTCCCAGTCCTCTTAGGCCACACTTCACAGCCCGGATGACAGCCAGATGCCATGAGCTGGGCTCCCACTGAAGCCTGACACAGGAGATTGGGGCGGCAAAGCTGGCCGGGGAAGTGGGTGTGGCCTGTTAATTACAAGCCCCCGGACGCATGCGCAGAACAGTCCCGAAAGCCCTGCACACAGACCTGGGGGGAGAACTGGAGCAGGTTTCAATGGAGTGGCCCGGACCTGACCTCGCCCTGAGGCCTGGGACCCCGGCGCTGCCTCTCAGGACCTGAGAGGAGAAGTTCGCGCCGATCCTCCAGATCTGCACAGCATCACCGAGAAGCCGCCAAGAAGGCGCTTTGCTCAGGGCGGCCCCGTCTGCGTCCTCGTCCTCGGGGTGCCCTTTTATCTTGCATTTTCCTCTTTCGCTTGGCCTGAGCTTCCCCCGCAGAGCCAGTTTCTCCCTCGCTCTTCCTTTTTTACATTTTAAAATAAACTTTGTCACCGATTTTCGCTCGTTTTGTTCAGGCCCTTGTTGGAGACAGGGAAGAACCTGGAATCCAACTCCCGGAGGAGAGGCCGGGTGAGCGAGCCGGGGCCGGTGACAGTTATTGTCAGCCACCTTCAGGGGCTACCAACGGCAGGCGCGCGCGGACAGCGGGGTTGACACCCGGGCTCCACGGCTGTGCGTGAGGCTGCACCTTCACCTCTACTCCCAAGCGGCTCTGTCCACACAAGCGCGGGCCTGGGACAGTGACACAGGCCTCTCTAAACCTGAGTCGCTGAGGATGCAGAAACTGCCCAGTCCCAAGCCCTCTGCGAGCCCCACGTTCACGCAGAAGCAGTCCACACCGTCACTCAGCAGGGCTGGGGGCCCCAGCCGGCCTGAGGAGCCCTGCAGGATTAGGTGCCAACCGTCCAGGTGCCACAGTGGGACGTGGAGGTGGCCCGTTGGGAAGGCAGGGGTGGTGACAGCTGGCCCGCGTACAAAGTCATCTCCGCCTGTCTGACCTCCTCGCTGTCCTGGTCAGTGCTGCCTGAATCCTGGCCATGCCTCGGAACCCTGGGCTGGAAGGGATCTGGCCTTCAGGGGCTGCAGGGCCCTTGTGGGGGTGGCAGGATGGCTGGTGAAGCAGGGACCTGGGCCCCAGGCAGCCCCTTGCACTCTGCACCCCCTGGGACAGTCCTGCATGGCAGAGGCCACCGTAACATCGCTGAAGGTGACCAGGCAGGAGGCAGCTCCCGCAGGACCCTGAATGTCGCCCAGTGGTGAGACCTCCCCCCACTGTCGTGTGACAGCTGATGGGTGACACAGCAGCCCTGAGCCCCCGCCCCTCAGCCCTGGGGCCGAGCAGCAGCCCAAGCCTGGAGGAGCTCAGAGGGAAAACAGCCGCCAAGCCGCAGCAGAAGCCTCTGGCTACACCTGACCTTTGGCTTCTCCCAGCTGGATGTGGCCCGGCTTCCGATCCTGCACCTCAGTTTCAGCAGTGACAGGCAAAGCTCTCTTCTTGCCACACTTTGAAGTCATCCTTGCTGCTTGCCGATGGCAGCACCTGCGTGTCGCTGGGCAGTCTACTAGGCTGGGACATAGCTTGGTGGTTGTGCCAGCTACCAATGCCCCTGTAGGAAACTCCATGCCTCAGTTTCCTCATCTCTACAGTGAGAGTGACACAAGAGTGTATTTGGCATTTGCAATGAAGATTAAGTGGAGTCTCAGCTAAAGTACCTGGGTCAGGGCTTGGCCCTTTATGGTAGAAGGCTAGTACAAAACCGGGCATGGTGGCACACACATAATCCCAGCCCTCGGGAGGCTGAGGCAGGAGGACCACAAGTTCTAAACAAGTGAATTCAAAGCTATCTTGGAATACACAGTGAGATCTGTCTCAAAACAAAACAAACAACAAATGCTAGCATGTCAACCAAACAACACCTCCTTATCTGCTTTTAGAGTCTCACTCTAAGCCTCAAGGCAAGCAAGACTCATCCGCATCCCTGGGTACTTCCTGCTTGCTAGCACCCTGATGTTCAGACTCTTCCCTTCACACTGTCGGCATTCCAATTACAGACAGACAAGACTGTGCCCCAGGCTATGTGACCAGCCAGTGACACAGCCAGATCTGTCCAACATAAGCTCAAACTTCCAAATTTTCTCACAGCCCCCAGCACCCAAGGCAAGCTGAGATGTGACAGACCAGTCCCTACCCACCCCATCCTGCCCCTGTGCCTTGTGGGAATCGACTTCTTGGAAAGTCCCATCCCTGGGCACTGTCACCTGCAGCTCCCTGAAAAAGCCCCCTTCACAAAGCACAAAAGGTCTTATCTCACCGGACTCCTAGCTCACTCTGAGGGGAAAACCCCATTTCCAGGGCGTTTGTCAAAAAGGAATCAAGCAGCAGCTCATCACAGCAGAGCTGTGAGACCACTTCGGCCACAAGAGAACTGGCCCGAACCAGAAGAAGAGCTGGGACAGGCGATCGCCCCGGGAACTGTGAAACGGTCTGACATCGGCCCGGAGATCCCAATGTGTACCGTGTGCCCATGTGCAGATGGATCCAAGAGGTCCTGGTGTCACCTCCAAGGGACTCTGCGTCCCTGCGTAAAGAGGAAGACGAAAGTAGAGCCACAAACTAGCCAAGGCGGAGGGTGAGCAACCCCAAGACACACACTCACACACTCACACACACTTGGGGCAGAGGGAAGAAGACTTTTTGGCTGAAGGCATTTAAGGGTCTTGGGCAGATCACGAGCTGACCCTGCACTCATTGCCAGTGGGACACTTCAGGGATAGATTGGGCATATGGAGCCCAGAGAAGTCACCACATGGCCACCCCAGCCACCCCCCAGGGAGAGGAAGGTGCATCTGATTTGCTGAGTTGCCATTCCATTACCTACAATGTCCAGTTTTTAACCAAAAATGGTAAGACACACAAAGAATCAGGAAGGTACCAACCAAACTCAAGGAAAAGCCACTTGCCCGAAACTTCCTTGCTCTAAGATGTATCAAAGACTTCAAAGCAGGTATTATAAACATGCTCCAAGAACTAGTGGAAACCATGTGTAAAGAATTAAAGTACGACTGACAGCTTACTCTTTAGAGAATATTAATGAAGAGCTAGAAAGTGTAACAGCAACCAAATAGAAATTCCAGGGTCCATCCCCATCACCATAAAAAGTTTTAAAAGTTGTGATAGCCGAAACAATTCATTTTAGGTACTCAACCGTAGATTTAACTGGCAGGTAAACCCATGCATAGGCTGAAAATATCCAGTCTAAGAAAATTTTTTAAAAAAATATGAACAGAGGGCCAGGGAGTTAGTTCACTGGTGCCTGCCTGGCAAACGTGAGGTTGTCAGTTCATTCCCTGGTTCAAAAAAAAAATATGAACAAAGCCCCAAAAAGGGATGAGATATCACCAACTGCACCAACATACACAGAATACAAGTCCCAGAAGGACAGGAGAGAGAGATCAAAGGATGGTTGTAAACTTCCCAAATTTGTTGAAAAAACGTTATACACCTGCAAATCAAAATGAACTCCAAGAATGATAAACTCAGAGATTTGCCTCTAGATAACACAGCCAAGCTATCCAAAGAACTTTGGAAGAAGCAAAAGAAAATGATCTATCACATACAAGGGATTCTCAAAAAAATTAACAATTCACTTCTTATTGGAAACCATGGCAGCAGAAGGTAATAGGGGTGTGTTTCAAAATACCGACAGGAAAAATAAAATGCTATCGAGCAAGAATTTTACATAAAGCAAAACCATCCTTCAAAAAGGGAGGCGACATGAAGACCCTCCCCCAGATAAACACAATCTAAAAGTGTTCAGTTCTCCATCCTCGCAGATCTGTCCTACCAGAAATCCTAAAAGGAGTCTCTCAAGTGAAATAAAAGCACTGTAGGTGACTACTCAAATCCACGTGAATAAATAAAGAACATATACATAGTTAGATGAAGCAATACTTGGAAAGCTATATGGTGATACATAAAGATGTGATAAATAGGATAATAAAACAAAGGAGAAGGAAGAAACAGAGCAATATTTGAGCAAAATTTCTGCAGACTACTGAAGCTAGGGTGGTATTAAGTTAAACTATATTATTTTAAATTAAAGAGCTAATTGTAACCCTCTGCACAACCACCAGGAAAGTAAAATAAAGTACCATAAAGAAACAGTAAGGCTGTTAAAATGATACACTAGAAAAATGCTACTTTAGGCCAAAAAGAAGCAGTAATAAAAAGATAGAACCAAAATGATATAAACGTATAGAAAATGAAGTACAAATCCACTTTATCAGCAATCACATTAAATATAAATGGATTACATACTCTAACAAAAAGGCAAAGGACAGATGGAATATTTTTAAATGATCAAATGATATGCCATCTACAAGAGACTTATTTTACTCAAGTAGGTTGAAAATTAGTTAATGAGAAAAAACATAGTAAGCAAACAGTACCCCCAAAGAGAGCTAGAGTGGCTATGAAAGTAGACTAATTACTATCTTAGGAAAGAGAAAGGAGACATCGCTATCAACTTTCTAGAACAGAAAAAAAAAAAAAAAACCCTGGCAGAATACAGTCCAAATCAGCTGATGAGTGGAGAAACAAGACGTGGCAGGGCTGCTCTGTGGAATATTACGCTGCCGTAGAAAGGGATGAAGTAGCCTTGTATGAATGAACCTGGGAAACAGGGTGCTCAGAGAGAAAAGCAGCTCCCAGAAGCCCATGTGAACGTTGCTTAGCTGCAGGTAAGGACTGGAGCTGGGGGAGGGACAGGAGTCTCGAGAAGGGGAAGTGGTAGCTAATGGGCGAGCGGTTTCTTTTGGGGAGTTAGGAGAAAGCGTAAAGTTCAATCGTGGCGAAGGTTGCACATTCTTGTGCCCACAAAGCACGGCGCTCCTGATGAGCGGACTCTACAGTATGAGGAATGTCTCTCAATAAAGCTGTTTGAACAACGAAGCAATGGAGAATTTAGGGAAAGAGCTCAAAAAATAGCAAGTCCTGCAGGACAGGACTGCTCCACTGAGTTGGGGGGACACGGAGGGCCGTTTCAGGGGTTCAGCTCACTGCGATGCTTCCTGACAGGGCTCCCAAAGGAGGACCAGGAGACTAACAAGAAGAGTTAGTGCCCCCCGGCACTTTCCTCTGTCCCCTCCTCGGGAGGCAGCTTGGCTCTGAGCCCCAGTCCTTCCCCACGTGGGTCCTCCCAGCCCTGAAAGCCAGCAGGGCCCATGTTGGCTGTGGGCTGGATAAAGAGCCCAGGCACGCGCTGACCTCACGTGGCCATCTCACTGCCACCGCCCGAGCTGGGTGGCTCAGACCCAGGTCCAGGTAGGCAGGGCTAGGGTGGTTCACAGCGGGGGGCATGGAGAACTGCAGGGAGCACCTCGGGGACCACCCAGTCTCGCTTGCTTCCCACTTCCACGCAGAGGATCTGAGGTCCCAGGCAGGGCAGAGCTAGAGCTACCGCTGGGCTTTCTGAAAAGCCTCGGGCCCCCAGGGCTGTCCCTGCTTGCAGGTGGGGAAGCCGAGGAGCAGAGAGGTGAGGAGCAGCCTGGCCAGGAAGTGGATCCCGAAGCGTGGTCGGGCTGGTTCCTGTTTTGAAAACCCACAGGCGGCTGCCCAGGGCTCTTGAATGAGGAAGAGGTAACAGAGGGATGCTTCTCCAGCAAAGCGAGCTCAGTGCCCCAGTGCTATCCCTGGGACCATGAGGCCGGGACACATCCTCATGTCACATCCAGTGTCACTTGTGTCCACTGTCTTGGAAGGGAAGGCAGACGCAAGGCGACTTCCGCAGAGCAGGCCAGTCGTGCAGAAGGGAAGGGGTGCAGGGAGGCAGGAGACCACCCTGGGCCCGCGCAATGTTGGGAGGTGACTGTCAATGTCCCTGGGCAGCGACCTCAGCAGGCAGCCAGCACGGGTCAGTTCCGCTGCTGTGGGGGAACTCACCCAAAGGTCCCAGGTCCACAGCCGTTAGTCGGGATGCTGGTGACTAAGAGCCGAGTGCCAGCAGGGTGTGGACACTCGCTGAGGACTATGAGAAGATTTTGCAAAAGGAACTGGCAAGACTGAGTGACAGAAAATGGGAGAAGACTCAGACTGAGGGTTCCCATTTCGCCTGTCTGCTTTGTGCTGACCTTGCCCAAGGAGCCCATCAGACAACCAGGGGGACAGGAAGTGGCCGAGTGGGACGGACCTGGGAATGGAGCTGTGAAGCCAGAGGCAAACTCAAGCAGAGTCCCTGAGCGCAGGGCCTAGGCTAGAGCAGAAGAGGGGGGGAGGGCAGGCACAGGAGCTGGGCACAGCTCTGCAGGCGGGGAAGCCTCACTCTGGGCCGGTGTCTTGTCCTGTAAGGTTCTGCTCACACTCGCTGATCCCCATCACCCTGTGCACCCAGAGCACCCCAGCTTCCACTTACCCTGTTTCCTCTTGACCTGAAGTCACATCTGCTACCTGGGTCTCCGCTTGGCCAGACTCTGTGCATGTTAAGGACAGACCCTCCCAGCTTTCCTCCCCACACATGGCCTGGTGTGAGCAGCACATAACTTCTGTTTGGCCAACGCGCAAACAGAAGCCGGCTGGCAGCTGCTTTCTGGCCCTCTTGGAAGATGTCTGAACCGGTCCCGTGTCCCCAGCCCAGAGATGCCCATGCCTTCCTCTACCTGCCCTCCCTCTGCCGCCTTGCTCTGGGCTCCCGTGGGCCCACCGGCCTCCCAGCCTTGGCTGGATGCCCTCACAAGCCTGGGCCTGCCGGGGCCTGCACTCTGTTCTCCCAACGGGGCCCCAGGGTGGCAGGAGCCCTGCACTCTCTGCTATGGTGGTGTGGGCTGGACCAAGCCAGCTGGCCCCTTCCCAGCAAGCTGCCCCTGGGATCCAAAGTGTCAGCAACACCAACAGACAGGGCCAACCAGCAGGTAGGCAGGTGGCTTGTAACAGCTAAGCAAGCACGTGGCACACACACACACACACACGCACATGCATGCACACCACTGCTCTAGCAATCGTGCTGATGTCTGAGACAGCGGTTCTGGAAGTGCTCCCAAAGGTCAGAGCGCCGTCAGATCTGGGAAAAGCAGATCCCCAGGGCAGAGGTCTGGAACCCACGAACCCAAAGATCCACCTGACACAGTTGCACCAGCAAACCAAAGGCGCAGGATGTCCGGGATTGTTTGCCTGAGCGCGGACTCGCACTGTGAATGCTGGGCACAGCCGTCCCAACTGGCCACACAAGGACGCGCGTTCAAATGGGGTCATGAGTGGACAGCATTTAGACATTTCACATCAAAAACAGCAAAATCTGCTTTCTATGAGCCGTGGATGCCCTATCTACACTGATCTCCTCTCCCCCTGGGGACAAGGCTGGCTGCTCCTGTTGTCACCCCAGGGGGTCCCCCAGACCGGCCAGCTCTGCCCATTTCCATGACTGCAGAACCTTTGGGGGATCCCCTCAGGCAGGCCCCTGCCCTCAGGCTGCTGGGCACGCTGTCTGCTAGGCTGTCCCCTGGGGTAGAGGCTGGCCAAGGGACACAGCCAAGCCAGGCCCTCCTCACCAGAAGGGTGGAGCCAATTGGGGGTTCAGGGGGGTCCCTGTCGTCTCAGGCAGTGCCTCTGGCTCCTCCTGGGGAGGCTGATCCAATACCCGTCACCTCTCTCTCCTGCCCCGGGCCAGGTTCACCCTGAGGAGGGTGGGAAGAGACCAAGGGGCTCCCCCCAAACTCTTGCCCATCGGGCCTGACCTGTCTCAGGCGCCCCTGGTGCCCTGGCTACTGTGACAGTGAGGATCACAGACTGGCACCAGACCCACCCTTCAGGCAGAGGCCTCACAAGCAAAATACTCTCCCCTCTTCCTTTAAAATCAAATACTAAGAAAATTGTTGCAAGGGGACAGTGAGGCCACAGACTGTCCACACGTCCCACTTGGTTTTCACCGCAGCAGCCGCCCTCAGATGGTGCTGTCTGCCTTGGGGTCCGGATGCCCCATCTATTGTACGGAACCGTTATCCATGCTAGAAGCTGCTGCCTCAGACACTCTTTGGGTCCCACCTGGCTACGTGTGGCCTCACCGCCACCCAGACAGGCATTCCACGGGCACCTGGCACACCCTTCTTCACTGGGATCCAGATGCCCTCTTTGCAGGTGGCAGCTGCCCTGGCCAGGTCAGGATTGTAGGACTGGTCACTCTGGAGCACATGGCTGGCCCTGCCTGGCCTCCCCGGTAGTCGCGGCTCACTGTGAGCGCCCGCACTGCCGGGTGTGGGGAGGAACAAACAGGCAGCTCCAATCGTCCAGATCAGCCCGGCAAGGGTTAAGTCGCCGGCCAGCCGAGAGGCGGACCTTGCCGCCAACGTCCCCTCACGCCTGGACTCTGGGCCCGCTCCAAGCCGCTGCATTCCACGCAGCCCGCGCGCAGGTCCACGCGACTTTGCAAAACTCCGAGTCGGGTCCCCAGGGCCACGCGGTGACCCGGGTGGGTAGGGTGGGCGGGGAGGGCGTGGGGCCCCTCACGGACCGTCCAGCCTCACGCACACTCGGGGGACCTGCAGCCCGAGTCAGAGGAGACCTGACTCACGGAGGTCTCGGCAGTCTCACCGGAGCCCCGAGAGCCGTGCGGCGCAGGGCCCCGAGGGGAGGGGAGGGGAGGGGCGGGGCGGGGCTCCGGGGCTGGGGGCGCAGGGCGCGCGTCCCCAGCACGTGCGCCCCCGTTACCTTTGGGCGCTCGCAGGTGTCCCCCGCGCCAGTCCTTGCAGCAGCACAGCCCCATGGCAGCGTCGCCCCGGCCCGGCCGGCGCCCCCGACACTCGCCCCGCGTGCAGCCGGCTCGGGCGCCTGGGAGTCCGCGCCAGCAGCGCGCGGCGCCGCCGCTTTTATCTGCGCTCGCGGGGCGGCCCCGGCTCCTCGCGGTCCTCCCTGCGGCCCGTTACTCTCGGGGCGCCCGCCCGCGCGCCCAGCCGCGGCCAGGGGGCGCCCCTGCGCAGGCCGAGCTGCGGCCGTCTCCCCCGCCCCCGGAGGACCCACCTCCGGCCCACCGGAGGAACTAGGGTGCCCGCTGTGTCGCTCGGAGCAGTCACCTCCCAGGGACGCGGGCCAGGGTGGCGCAGGACCCCCTGGTCTCGGGACTCAGCTCGCCCGGTGTACGGTGACAGGAGCAGCATTTTCACTGCTGCGCGCAGTCACCTCCGCTCCCTGAAAAGTCGCCTAGCACAAATCAAATCCAATGAAAGTCTGGGTGGCGTTTAACTCTGCTCATGTCCCCACCACCAAACGGAAGGAACAGCAGAAACGGCTTCCCCTGGCCCTGGGAAATGAGTCCATGCGTGTGGACGTGCACGTGTACAAAACCATGCCACCACTGACGAGTCGCCAGGCACGGAGGATCCGGGAAAGGGGCGCTTCTACCAGGCGGGCGCGGTGGTTTGGCGGGTAACACCTGCGCGACTCTGCCAAAACTAAGAGTACTACAAACCAGAAGCCTAGCAAGGCTGGCCTCTGGCCAGGGCGCCTACGCCAGGCCCTTCCCTGCAGCCCTGTTGTGACAGCCGAAAGCCAGAGCCACCAAGGTGTTCAGGAAAGGGACCCTCGAGGGCACTTTTCATAAAAGGTCCCACAAAGCTTTGGGACCCTCAAAGCACACACCCACAGCACGTGGCCACAGTGTCCAGCCTGTGTCCAGCTCCGGTCTAGGCACTGGGCCCTGACTCCCGGAGGAAACCAGGCTGCAGGAGTGCATGCTGGGAGGGCCGGAGGGAAGCAGGTGGCAGGAGACCTTGGGTCTCACTTTGATAAAGAAAAGCACAGCCACTTATTACCGTGTGAACAAATGAGAGAAATCAGTTTCTCGTGATGTATTTGCAGGGTTCTTCACCTATTTTGGAGGTGCTGGAGGAGGCCTAGCTCCTGCCCTAGCTTGGCCCCCACCCCCCTCCAGCAGGGTCTGGAATCCGGCTTCTCTCTCACACCCTAATCTCCAGGACCCGTCCCTCGCCTCCGGCAGGGTGGGGGGCGCCCTTGGCTTCCGAGGGACTTTCTGCCTATCCGCACCCCCACACCTTCTGGGGAGCAGAGGAGACCTGGGTGGGGGAGGCCACGCCCTCGTCCCTTGGTCAGAGGCAGTCCAAACTGAAGAGTTAACCGGCAGCGGTGCCGGGTGATGACTTGGAGTGCGAAGAGGTTTTCCCAGGAGCTAAGGCTTCATTGGAGGCGGAGATGAACAACAGGGGGACAGATTTCTGCTCCCTCACCTTTAACCTCGCCCAGAAAGACCCGGCTGGGGCTGGGGAAGGGCTGCCCTGCAGTTAGCAGATCCAGAAAGAAAGATGTTTCCCCTTGAGACCTGCAGATGGGGTCACGGAGCGAGAACCACTGAGAAAATGCAGGGAGACCTGATTTCTGGGGCTGCCAAGTCTTTCTAAACAGTTTCAGCAGGGGCGAGATCACTTAGTCACCGCGGGCTTAACGAGGCCCCGGGAATTCCGGGCGGGAGCCCTGCGTTTCAGGAGCGCATCTGCCGGGGGCCAGGCCCCCCGGTGATTGTCCAACGGCCAAGTCCTACATTTGGAAAGAAGGATTTAAAAGAAAACATCACGGCGGCCATTGTGGGCTGCTTGTTTATCTTTCTAACAGGAAGCAGTAAGGCAGGATCGTTCGAACGAGCCTATTATAAAGGGTCAGCGTCCCGATTGAACCGTTCAAATATATTTTGGGACACTCGACTTTTCAAAGTGGCTTTAAATATCAACTCCCAGAGCTGCTCGGCAGACAAATAGGAGGGTGAGAGCTGCTGGTGGCTTTTTGCTTTTGGTTTCACACACTTTAATTCCTGATGGCCCACCGTCCTCTTGGTAGTTGTCTCATTGTGTCCCCTTGGGGAAGGGAAAATCATGTCCCAGCTGTGCTTCCCACCCTGTCTGTGCCAGGCAGTGCCCAAGTGTTACTCTCTCCATTCACCACGGGGCAGCCCTGCCAGGCAGGCACCGTGAGATTCAATTTGCAGAGGAAAAAAATAAGTCAAAGTTTAGGGACGCGGAGAGACTTTGCTGGTGGCAGGGGGAATGGCAGAGACAGAGAGAGAGTGGGTGTGTGCAGTCAGTGGACGCACAGCAGGCGGGTGGGTGGGTGGTGGGCATGGGGTGGATAGTTGGGTAGATGGATGGATGGCTGCGTAGATGAATTCACGGCTTGGTGGTTGGGTAGATCATCAGATGGTTCGATGGATGTGCGGATAGTGATTAGATGGATGAGTAGAGGAGCACATGGGCTTGTAAATGGGCAGACAGAGGGGTAGGCAGACAGATGGACAGGCAGGTGAATGCATGGGTAGGTGAACTGATGGATGAGTGATTGGGTGGGTCACTGGATTACTAGACGGATGTGTGGTTAGGTGACTAGATGGTGGGTGGTTGAATGGTAGGTAAATGAGTGTATGCTATCTCCTAACTTTGGCCCAGGGTCTGGGGCTACAACTGGAAGTATACACACCTACCACGTGATTTGTTTGAAAACTGACATTTCTTGAACACAGCTCTGCTTGCCCAAATTGATCACGATCCTAGGCTGTCTTGAACTGAGCCCACCCATCAGGATTATTCAGGACTGCAAAATCCCAGCAGAGCTCAAAGTGCTGCTCAGAAGGGAAGACAGAAGCCCCTGAGGTACCCAAGCCCCAGCAGACCTCAGGGCGCAGGGCAGGGAGCTGGCAGGCACGGGGACCCACCACGTTGTCTCTGGGAGGGGGGCGGGACCTGTTCTGAGCAGCAGGAGCTGCCTCACCTGCCCAGAGCGCCCCCTGCTGTTCCATGCCACATCTTGGAGACATGAAGTTGAACCCTAGCCTAGGTTGGCCTGGAACTCTGCAGCGATCCTCCTGCCTCAACCTCCCAAGTGCTGGGATTACAGGTACGTGCCACTACACCCAGTTTCATAATTACTTTTAATTGATACATTAAAACATGAAAATTATGCATATTAACAGGGTACCATGCAATATCTCAATAGTTGTGTATACTGGGTAATGTGCAAATCAAGTTGAACACCATTTCCCTAAAACTTTATCATTTTTTTATGAGGACAGCTTTCAAAATCCTTCCAGTTTTTTTTCTTTTTTTCATTTTTAATTTTGAGACAGGGACTTGCTGTGCAGTTCAGGCTGGCTTTGAACTCACTGTTGCCCAGACTGGCCTCAAACAGCAATTCTCCTGCCTCAGCCTCCTGAGTGCTGGGAGTATAGGAGTATGGCACCATGGCTAGCGTTACAGTACTTTGTTATCTATAGTCACTCTGTGGAACAATTACACACCATACTACTTTGTTTGGCTTTTGGGGAGGTAGTGAACTCTCTCCCCAGCTCACACCAGGACTTCCTACCCCTGTCTATCACCTTAGTACAAATGTGCCACATTTTGTTTTAGACCAGGAGTGGATAAACTTCTCCTAAGGGACAAACTGGAGACACAACTCAACTTTGCAGGCACTGTCTCTGCCCACCGAGCCCTGCCCTGCAGCAAGAGACCTGCAGGAGATGACGCCCATCTGAGTGGGCACCGCCGTGTTCCAATATAACGCTATGGACAAAAGCTGCCAGCGAGCCGGACCTGGCCTGGGCTCCTCGGTTCACAGTAACTTAAAGGAATTCGGGAGCATTTGGGAAATTGCTTCCTGGGAAGCACTTGGCTTGGAAAAAGATGCAAGTTTGTAGCTCCAGGATGATGCGAATTCTGTCCAAGATGTCTGGACCCCACGGCTGGGTGACGATCGGGAAACAGCTATGCAAACTGTCTGGGAAATTTGGCTCTGCACAGGGCCGGCATGCTTGGCATGGGGGTGGGGGGCCAGGCTGCAAAGCAGCCTGGGAGCTCTGCCAGGGAGAGCTGGTTCCCTGGCACACTCGAAATGCCCACTCCCAGCTGGGCAGCACTGGGCCTCAGCTGCATGGACGCTGCCCGTGGAAGGAATGTGTCTGTGCCACAAATTCCCACAGAGGAGACGGGGCCATGGTCGGAGAGAAATTCCTGGGCTACATTTTTCCCGCTGCTCGTGTGGCCCGAAGCCATTGAACTTGGCCAGACTGCCCAATGAGGGATTTCACAAAGCTTATTGTCCGGGTCTGAGGCTTCGGCACCGGGCCCTGCCCCCACCTGTGCTTTCTGCCTTTCTTTCCTTCCTCCCCCAGCCCAGGAGAAATGCAGCTGAGAAAGCAGACAGCAGCGGCCTTGGATGAGCGAACAGATGTAGACAGCTCAGGGCCCGGGAGGGCACTTCGGGGGGGGGGGCTCTGGGGCCGTTGTGGGACTGCCCAGCGGCACACTGGCTCAGTACTAAAGCACCTACTGTGTGCCGAGTGTTTCTGAGCACTCCCTGTGTATGAACTCTTTCCTCCTCTTGCACCTCCCATTCCACAGATGAGGAAATTCAGGCACAAAGTGCTTAAGTGTCTCACCCGGAATCCTGCAGCTAGGAGGTGGCAGAGATGAGGTAGGAACTGAGCTGTCTGGCTTCAGGGTGGCCCTCCCTTCTCCCCTTCAGTTCTGTGTGCAGACATCCCTCCAACCCCTGACGGTGCATCTCTGCAGTCGCAGCAAGAATTCATTCTGCAGAGGTCTTGCAATAGGCAGGGTCTGCATACCTGTCAGGGGCCTGCAGCCCAAGCCACAGAGAATGAAGCCAGCAGGTACTATGCAGGGACCCCATCCTGCAGACTGGGGTCCACCCGGTGCCCCGCCGTATCTGCATCACGTGTCGATCACCTTGACTCGTGGATGAGACAGCGGAGCTCGTCAGTGGGGTGACGGATACCCACCCTGCAGCTGACATGCCCAAGTTCTCTGGGCTTCATCCTATAAGGACTCTTTCTTCTCAGGTCTCTGTCTCCAGCATGGAAGGAGAAGGGGCTACTGGCATAGTCGCTCGGGACCCTGGGCTTCTTCTGGGACCTCAGCATCCTCTGTGCTTCTGCTTCTGCTGTTACGTGAGGAAGGACGGTCGGGGAGGACGCTGCGGGGTGTGGAGAGGTCGCGCTTGCCCAGGATTGGCTCTAGCTTGGTTCTGGTTGCCCAAGTGAGGTGCAGCTGGGAGGAGAGGTTGCCCATAGGAGGAAGAGGAGGAGGAGGATTAGAGGGCTGGCTGCTCCTGGGGTCAGCGCTGCACAAGTGTCAGGACAGTGGAGGCCACCAGACACCCTGGTGCTCGGAGACCATCACTTGCCTGGACTTGATGCCAAAGCCTCTGGCCGACATCCCGGCCTCAGCATCCTGAAAGGCCCCAGTCTCTCACCTGGACAGTGATGGGGGCTGAAGGCCGAGACACAGCAGTGCCCAGTGCCGTCTCTGCCTTAGTGGAAGAACTTAGCAGACCTGCTGGGAAGGTGGGGCGCCTGGGCTGGGGAATCTCAGCCATGAAGAGAGACTTGGGGCCCACCCCAAGGGTTTAGTCCTGGGGGATACTGGGAGCCACCTGGCTGTTGTGAGAGAAAAGCACGGGGCAGCCTGGCTTCCGGTTCTGGTTTCAGTGAGCTTATGTTCAGGCCACTTTCGTCCCCTCCCAAAGCCCAGCAAGTTCCTGAGCTGAGCCCATGGCTGACTGCAAAGCACAGATGCAGGATGAGGGCCCCCAACCTCAGGGGCTCAGCATCGGGTCGGCCTGCATAACCCCAAGGCCACACGTCCCCGACTTGCAGCCTCTACCTCACCTGTGGACTCCTGGACATCTGCCCCAAGGGGCACTTTCCGGACTCTGCATTCCAAACCCCCAGGGTGACGACATCATTGCTGTGGGTCCTGGCCAGAATTTCACAGAATGAAGAAAGCAAGAGGTACAGCTCTGGGGCAGGGCCCTTGCCTAGCACGTGTGAGACCTTGGGTTTGATCCCCAACCGAGGGGAAAAAAAAGAAAATGCAGAGACTAGAACCTGCCAGAAACCACTGCACAAAAGAAAAAATATAGAACAGTGCTGTTCAGAGTGCCTCGGCCCAGGGTACATGGCGTGTTTATTTCTTAAAAAAAAAAAAAATAAAAAGCAAGAAAGAAAAGCGGGAAAAGTGTGTGTTGCTGAATCTCACTCCTTCCAGGAAACTTGTGCTTTTGTGTGTGTGTGTGTGTGTGTGTGTGTGTGTGTGTGTGTGTGTGTGCTTCAGTCCACAACCCCCTCCTTGAATCCCCAAGGGCACCATCTTTGCCAACCCACTCAAAAATAAAACCTGCCACCTGCGGCCACAAAAGATCCCGCTGTTCCACTCAAAGCCCAGGAGCCTGGCTTTGACGAGCCGGGCATTTGCATATCCAAGGGGCCACTTAAGTGACCCTTCACAGGACAAAGAAGATGGGCCTCTCCCCGCTGGAGAGGAGGGGAAAGAAAAGAACTCTCCACATTCCTCCAGGCAGAGCCCCCCAGGCGGTGGCTGGATTTGAAGGCTGCAGTGAGGAAGTACTTTTGGGGGTCACCGTCTGCATCTCCCTTCCCCACTGCATTCATCCTTCCCCGCTGTCTGTGGAGAGTGCTCTGTGCCTGACAGGGGAACAGCAAATCAGAGCCCCCAACCCTTGTGAGCCCCGGCTACAGACGTGTGGTTAAGACCCCTGGCCTCCACTGCCCCCAGCCTCGCTGCGATGTCTCTCCAGACCCCCAGAGTGCAGCTGGCCAGGCCCAGTGGAAAAGAGGCTCCTCAGCCCGCCGAGTCTCCACGCCCCCACACCGGGGCAAGGGACGTGATGGTTTGCATTGTTCCCCCAAATCCATGTGTTGGAAAGTGGATCCCCAAATCCACATGGGGTGTATGGAGGTTGGGGGTTAAATGGGGCCTAGGAGTGTGGCTCCAGTGTGGCGCTGGTGACGCTAAGAAGAGGAAAGGGAGCTGAGCAGGGCTCACTTGCTGCTTCTCGCTGTGAGATGCCCCTGCCATGTCCCCCTGCAGTGACAAGCTTTGAGCGGCTGCCCTGTGACTTCCAGGCGGAAGTGGAAGCAACTGAACCCCGGGTTTTCTCTGTAAACCATTCCGTCTGCGCTGCTCAGTTACAGTACAGAAAGTGGACCCAGACCAGAGGTTTCTGTGCATCTGCTATGTGCCAGGTCCTGCTGTGTCTGCAGTCCCTGCCAGGGACCTTCAAAGGTCACTGTGGTCACCATCCAGTGTGCTCAGGGAGATGACCTCCCCCCCCACCAGGCGCTGCATGCAGTGGGGAAGCAGCCAGTCCTCCCTGGGCCCTTTAGGCTCCTGGCTCTGTGCTTCTCCACTGCCCACGGCCCGGGAGCAGTGCTGATGGTCAGGGTGGTACCCAGGCTGGGCAGAAAGCCCAGCGTGATAGTGGGGGTGTGCAGGGGGCAGTGGCCAGGAATGGTGGCTGAAGGAGGAGGAGCCGGTCTGTTGGCTTCAGCCCTTGGATGTGTGCAGGGGGTCGGGGTGACCCCAGGGTCAGAGCAAAGGGCAGTGTCCAGGGCAGGACCATCCCCACCCCACCCACAACTGCACCCAACAGCCACCGCGCAGGGTCCTTAACAACAGAGGCTCCTTCTACCCAAGTGCCAGGGGCCGGAACTGTGAACTCTGGAGTCCCAGCAGGGCCCCTTCTGAGCTCCGAGCTCTGGGCAGGACACTTCCTGTGTCTGGCTTCTGCCTGTGTCTGGTGTTTCCAAGCATTCCTCCATTGCTGACTTTCTGATACTCCAGAATAGTATGTGTTTTTCTAAATGCTGGATTACTAGCATTGTTTTGAAAAGCAGAATCGTTTCCCCTGAGGATGCACCTCGATGGAAGTCCAGACCAGCTTGTCTAGGACACGGCTGTCTGTCCCTCCACAGACCTGGGGGGACAGTTTGAGTCTCCCACGGTCTTGCGGGTGCTGGAGGGCTGGTCCTCAGTATGGCCATGCTGGGAGGAGGAGGAGGAGCCCTGCAAAGGTGGGGACGAGTCCCAGGTCACAGGCATCACTGCCCTCACAGGAATTAGTGCAGTTCCCTTGGGACCCAGTCAGTTGGCTCTGTGGTAAAGAAGGAATCGGAGGCCCTCAGTCCGTCTCCTTCTGCTGCCATGAGATTGCTCCCTCTTGTACATGGTCGCTACTTGGTGGCACCTGCTGTGTTGGGACAGAACCAAGGTGCCACACTAGAATCCAGATAAAGTCCCGCAGACATGGACTCTCAATCTTTAAAACTGTGGGCTCCATAAACCCTTCTTCCTTATACATACTTGGCATCAAGTATATTGTTACAGCAACACAGAACGGACTGATCCAGGGAGGAAGAGAACACAGGGGCCTCTATCGCAGCATACATGTTTGTTCGGTTTCAAAGCCTTCAGTGTGTGACCCTGGAACAACAGGCCAAAAATTTCCCCAACAGCTCCCTGCAGTCTCCACCTGCCACAACAACAGTGAAGAATTTGCAGAGGTCAGCACTGTCTTTAAAATAAAAACATGAAAAGAGGTAGTCCCTGCCCCAGCAACAAAGAAAAGAGGTGAAGAGGAGAAAACTGCAAATGCCTCCATGGTAGCAAAGAAGAACTGAGACTATTTAATCACTTTATTTCATCTGCTCACAATTTTTATTAGGAGGACACTATTTTTAACGTTTCTGCTTCATAGGTTTATCTTTTCACTTAAGGCTTCTAATAGTTACACATTTATACATTTTTACCTTCCCTGAATTTTAAAATCATATATTGTGAGTATCTTTTAGCAGAAAATATGGATAACTAATAATGCTATTTCCGATATGTAGGGAACAAATATCCCCGTTTGCTTGTTATTTTGCGTGGCATCTGCCATGACCGATGCCATAGGAATTAGCTCTCCCTCAATGGCTATTTTTAGAAGCTAGTAATTTACAGCCGTTTAACAATAGCTACCTGTGTGCTGTTACCGTACTTAGCACCACACACGGCTGTGCTGGGCGTGGTGATTTCAGGACGGTCAGCCTGAACTGGGAAGGTTTATGTGACTGATGCTGGACACCAGGCCAGGGCAGAGGCTGCACTGGGCCGGTCAGGCTGCGTGATATGACGAGCATGCTGTCTTCACCATGAGCCTACATGACTACGGATGTCAAATGATTTGGCCAACCCACAACAACCACTGTTTCCTGGCCATCTTGAGAGATTTATTGATTGATTGATTGCCTTTTTGAGACAGGGTCTCACTATGCAGTTCAGACTGGCCTTGGCTCACTTTGTAGCCCCGGCTGGTCTGGAACTTGCAAAGATCCTCCTGCCTCAGCCTCCAGAGTGCAGGGTTTACAGGCGTGCACCACCACTCCTGGCTCATCTTTAGAGTTTTAAATGATCTTTTCCAGGGCTCACGGCATCAAAGGCAGGTAAGAGGAAGTGAGAGGAAGGGGTGTGCCATCGGGAATGGTGGGGACTCTGGCTGACTGGGGAGCCCTCAGGCTTTGTCTAAAGGGGGCTGCCATTACTTAGCTCCTGCAGTTGTTTACGTGGAGAAAGCAGATCCAAACCCACCTGATAGAAATCTATATTTTTTGCTGGTACCAGGAATCGAACTCAGGACCTTGCACGTGCTAAGCAAATGCTTGTGCCACTGAGCTATATAATGGGCTCCGAAATCTATATTTTTTATGGGCAACTTTGTGTTTTAAAAAATTTCATGAGCCAAACGAAATATATCTGCAGACCAGAATCAGTGCATGGGACATGAACCCTGCCTTACAGCCCGAGAACAAGACCCCAGATCTTAGCACCACCATGTCACTCCCAGCATGCACCCTGCTTTTGAATTACTGCTCCTGTTTTGGTTTAATTTTTGAAGCAGCTTTTACAGGCCAGCATGGAGATCGGAGTGCACTGTTCCCCACCTCCTGGAGCTCACAGACCAGGGCTGGGGAGCTCCAGGGCACAGCTCTGCAAACTTTACAGACACGCAGACCCCCAAGACCTGCTGCTGTTACAAAGTTTGCGCAGAGTCCACAGTCCCAGCCAGCTCCGACCCAAGGACAGCCGCGTGCCTTCCTGCACCAGAGCGGGAGGTTCCCAGGAGCCGAGCCTCAGGGCCCAGGCTTGGTTCTCCAGAGTAATGTGGGTCGTCCAACCCCCACCCACTAATCCCCTGCTGCATTCCTCTCCACATCCTAATTTATCTAGGGATTTAGTCGCTGAGATCACTCGTAAAGAATTTTATCTGCATCTTTGTTCTGCGCTGGCACTGGGCTGGCCTCCTGCTCCTGCACATCGTCCGCTGGGTTACTGGGTCCAGCTCACCGTCGCCTCCGAGAGCTGTCTGCTCCCTGCTGTGTCACAGGGTCCTGGCGCCCAGCACTGGCCGGGGCTTCTGTTGGCCACCAGCTAAGGGTGACATCTTAGAGTGGGAGCTGGACTTTATCTGTGCCAATCATGTGACTTTGGGCAAGGAAACCATTCTGTGCCTCAGTTTCTCCATCGAAAGAAGACAGATGCAAGGTCCACTGCTTCAGTTTCAAGACATCATTGAGCCAACACAGCAGGGTATGTGTTAGTCAGCTTTCTGTTTCTGTGACAAAATACCTGTGATAATCACCATGTAAGGAAGAAAGGTTTACTCTGTGTGGCTCATGGTTCCATGGTCTGTGGTGGCTTTGTCCCATGGCTTGGGGCTTGTGGCAGCACAGAGCATCACGACAGGGGTATGTGCCTCACGGTGGCCAGGAAGAAAGACAGAGAGAGAAAGAGTCGAGGGTCTCAGTGCTTCCATCAAGGTCTCGACCCGGGAGAACTAAGTTCCTTCCATTCAGCCCCACCTTCTAGAGTTTCTACCACCTCCCCCAGGTTGGGGACCAAGCCCTGCACACATGAACCTACCGGGGGGGTCCCAGGTCCAGACCCCAGCAGGTGTTGGGGCACATGGTGAGCGCCTCCTTCCGCCTCCCTGTCTGAAGAGAAACTCAACCCTTTGCTCTCGAGCCTCAATTGTGCGTGTCTGGGAGAACTCGTGAAATGGGTTCTCTTGGACCCCACTGCTGCCCAGCGGTCCTGGACGGGCCTGGCAGGGGCGTACTCAGCCCTGGCCACATGGCAGGCATGCAGACTCACAAGTGGCCACCATAGTGGGCAGGTGTCCGTGGGGTGTCTGGGGAGGCAGGACACGGAAACGGCACTGCTACCTAGCACGTTGGCCAAATTTCCAAAAACTTTGCCCCGGGTGTTTTCAGGTCTGCCCCACTAAGGGACAGAAGGCCCACAGACTGAGAGCCACACGGTTTAGAAATACTGCACCCGCTGCTCTTGGGACAAAACAAGCTGCTAGACCCACTGCATGGACCCCAGAAGCATTTTATCTGAAAAGCCTTCTTCTGGCGAGTGCAGAATAACGCACCGAGTATGTAACTTGGGAAGATTACTAGTGTGCACTTGGGGTGTAAGTTTGTCCTTTCTCAAGTGTGTAGATGGCTCAGCTGTTTGACAATTGCCCAACTTTGTTTAGTACTTAACAGGGACTAGGCATCCCCTTAAGATACAGGTGCATCATTGGGTCACTACAATGACACCACATAAGTCCTTGTGGAATCCCAACAATCTGGGAGGCTGAAGCGGGAGGACTGTAACTTAGAGCCCAGTCTTGTCAATTTAGCAAGACCCTTGCTCAAGTAAATAAACAAATAGGACTAGGGGCATGACTGTGGTGAATTCCCTGGCTCAATCCCTAGCACTGCAAACAGAACAAAACTGACCCCACATCCATCATTTGCAAACCATTGTAGTGGTGCGGCCTGTACTGCCAGCACTGTGGGAAGCTGAGGAAGGAGGACCCTAAGTTTGAGTCCAGCCTGGGCAACTTAGGGAGACGATGTCAGAAAGGGTAAAAGCGGCTGAGGGTGAAGCTTGTGTGAAGGGCCCTAGGTTCAATCCTCTGTACCAGAAAAAAACACAAAGAGAGCTTTGAAAGTTCCAGGTTCACAGGAAGTTTTAAAGAAATGCACAACAAGCCGCCCTTCCCCCAGCCCCGGAAGGCTGCATGTCGGGTGACCATCACACAATCACACCCCACTGTGCCACCATTCTAAAGTGACATTCAACGCCTTCACACGCATCCCTGACCCAAGGGGCAGATCCTTTCACTTTCCTCTGTACAGGTGGGGAAACTGAGGCACAGAGCACTACCCTAGGGCATGCAGCTCAGATGGCCCGGTCTGGCCCTGGTCCCTTCACTCCCGGGACTGGCTGGAGGGGGTGGGGTGGGGTCTAGAGAGGCTCCCAAAGAAACTGAGCTTTGAATTTGTCCTTGAAGACAGGAGGCAGGACAGTGACAGGGAGGGCCGGGTCACAGCCCTTCTGGGGTTGGGCCGGCTGGAGAAGCGCTCCCTGCAGGACCTGAGCCAGGGGCCCTGTGGGAAGCAGTTCTGGGCCTCACACCTTCCTGCCTTTTATTTCCTGCTGCTTCTTTCCTGGAGGTCCTTGCCCAGTTGCCTGGCAACCCGGCCGTTGTACTGCACCGATAGCCTGGAGGCCTCGCAGGTCCAGCAGCACAACCTTCCAGCCCCACCCCCTGGCCCCGCCAGCACCCAGCTTCTGCTGCTCATTGGGGCAGTGGGCCCCCCATGACTCCACACCCAACCCTGTCTCCTGGTTGCCCTGAAGTGTGACTGCACCTTTCTGTGGTGCCTCACTGCCTGTGACTGCAAAACCCTGAGCCTGATGCTTGAAGCCCTTGGTGACCTGAGCCTTCCAGCCAACTTGCCACATTACCCCAGGTATAGTACCACAAGGAAGTGCTCAGGGTTTGGCAGGCTGCCTCATGCCCCAGGACATTTGCACAACCACACGCCCCTCTTTGGAGCTCCTTATCTGCACTGGGCACTGAGCACCAGGCTGCTGCTGCTGCATGCAAGCCTGGTCCCCAGATCCATGCACCCAGTTACCACAGGCCAGGCCAGGTCCTGGCGTCCCCAGAGGCTACAGAAGGGTCCCCTGTGCAGACCAGATTGTGGGGTCTGGGGATCAGGCAGAGGATTACTCCAAGGAGGGGAGACTGCCATGTCCAGGGAAGCCAGGCTGGCCCGGGCACTGCCCTGGATGGGACACTAAAGGTCATCAGCACACCTATCACGAGACATATAGTGTGGTAAAAGAAACGAGGTGAGTGTTCATGTTTAAAAAGTCAGGACAGCACAGGACACACTGCCACGAATCCCCAGCAAAATGCCCCCGCCCTCGGAATGCACTGATCCCACCGTTCTCCCTGCCTTCCACAGCAGCTCTGGAGTCCTCTTTCAAGGGTGTCCTTCGTTGCCCTGTCCTGGCTGCCCTGATGTCCGAACTTCCTTTTCAAAGGCTTCCTTTTCACGATCATTTTGACTCTAGGCAAGGAGCCAGAGCTTAAGATGGAGGAGGAGGACACCACATAATGTTTCAGTTGATAGAAGCTGCTGGAAATATTTTGTGTCGTCAACTCAGGACATGAGGCAGCCACATAAAACCCTCTGAGACAGGACTTCCAGAATTGCTTCAGAAAGTGGCAGGGGGTGGGACAGGAGTATTTAAGGGGGGGGTACTGAGGGCGATTAGTAGCAATGCATCATTTGCTGTAATAAAAATTTTAATTTAAACAGTCACTATAATTTTGGATCACAATGCATGTACCACTGCTTCCTGTTGGGAACAGACAAAACCTCTCTAACCAGCTATTTTGAAATATTCCAGCAACTGCTGACGATTGTAGTCACCCTGATATGAACACTAGAAGTGATTCCTCCTGTCCCCTGCACCCCTCCTCTCCCCACTCTTGACCAGACCCCAGCCTCTGGGCACCTTGATTCCCTCTATGTCTTTGAGACGAACTTTTTAGCTTCCACCTGGGAAACGGAACGTGTGGAACATGTCCTTCCGGCCTGGCTGATTTCACCTAAGGTGCCCTCCGGGTCTGTCCATGCCGCTGTGCATGCTGGGATCCCGTCCCTTTACTGCGCATGCGTTCCCAATGTCCAGGGAATGGCTGCAGGGTCGTCACCTGATGGGGACCCTGACCTTGGTCTCAAGGACAAAGGCTAATGCCACCCAGCAAGGTGCAGACCACCCACTCTCTGAGGCCCACTGCAGGGCTATCAGGTGAAGGATGAGGGGTTCCCACAGGTGCAGGCGTTGGCGGAAGTGGGGGCCCAGAGCTGAGCCCTCAGGACAGGGCACACACAAGGAGCAGGGTGGTGGGCAGCAGGCCCTGGCCCTCGTCTCCAGCCAGGGATCCCGGGGGCGGAGCCCAAACCGGGCCCCTGCCCTTCCTGTTCTTCTCCACCCCCGCCCCCCCAGTCTTCCTCCCTCCCCACCCCTCCTCATCTCCAGGGCTCTGGGTGAGCCCCTGCCCCACGCCAGCAGCTCCCAGGTCCCTCCACCCCACCCCAGCTGTCCCACAGGGCATCACCAGACACTGGGTGCTTGGCCGGCCCCATGTAATGGAGAAACTGTGTGATTCATCTAATTTTAATTCATTTCCTTTTATATTCGGAAGCGACCTCCCGTTCCATCCTTGAAAAGGCTTCCGCGAGCGTGGAATGGGGCGGGGGTCTGCTTTGTCAACCACGGATTTTATGAAATCTGAACACAGAGCGACTATTTCCAACAGAAATTTAGGGCCTGAAGGGAGAAGTACTCTAATCATAAAATACTCATTGCATTTCGAATCAGTTTTAAAAGAGAATGTAAAATGCCTCACCGGGCGCTGAGGGTGCAGCTCAGCGTGCACGAGGTCCTGGGTTCGAGCCCCGCCACCTTCTCTCGAATCGCACCCATGTTTGTGTTGATCACAGGTTGAATGATGCAGTGGATTAAATAAGCTTTGTTACGAAAATGAATTTCACCTGCCTTTGAGTTCCTCCCTCTTTAAAAAACGTGGTGGCCACTCCCTGGGAAATCTGGAGTGGCAAGCGTGCCCCCCCTTCCGGTTTGCCGTGAAGGGCGCTGCGCTAGAGTATGATTTTGGGCAAAGGTTCTTTGGCAGGAATCCGTGGTGGGCTCCTGCTCCAGGGTTCCTCTTTCCAGGAACCCTGCGGAGCTTCCCTGCCCCCGTCCTGAGCTTAGCTAAAGACAGGAGGAGGTCGGTCAGACCGGGAGCAGGCTGGGAGGTGGGCAGCCTGGTGGATGCCCGGATCCTCCCGTTCTTGGCGGAGGGAGGGGATGGCTGCAGATCACAGCTCATTTGACTTCTCCTCATGACTGCCGTCTGGGGCACTGCAGCCAAGCTCCTGGGGGCTGCACAGGGGCGGGCTGAGTTGCAGGCTGGCCGGTACCAGGTGCCGAGCTAGGAGACGGGACGGTATCAGCATCCCTCCCGCTCGGCGGCGGCTAAGGAGACCAGGGATGCTCCGGGCACGTCCGGGGCAGGGTATCAGTCTCCTCTGCAGTAATCTGCGTGCTGGCTCCCTTTCAGGGTAGCGATAGCGGGCAGCCACAGAATAAGGACAGGCAAGCTGGGGGCTCGTGCCAGAAGGCGAGACTGGAGACTCGCAGGAGTCAGCCTTCCAGCACACAGCATGAACCCCAACACCCAACATCACTCCCCCCGCCCAGCTTCCCAGTTCCCTGCTGGCTCCAAGTGGCCCCTGGAGCCCTCTAGCCAGTCCCCTTTGGCTGGAGTTAGCCAGGCTTGGCTTCTGCCACCCGCCCTTGGGAGCCTTGGGAGACACACCCAGTGACTTGCCAGGAGATCCAGGGCTCTGGTCTGAGTATCGAGGTCAGCCCACCGCCTGGCATTGGCAGCATTATGCTGATGCCCGGAGAGAGAGACCGGCAACAGGTTAGTATGGTGATTCATTGATTACTTAATTCAGGCCATCTCAGGGGGCCTGGCTGCCTCTGGGCTTGCCCTGAATGCAAAAGCAGCTTCTTCACAGGGTGGTCCCTCTTTATAGGGTCAGAGGAGGCTTCAGCTTGGCCTGGGGCCCAGTGCCTAGGATGCCAAGGAGCCTGCAGTCTGGGAGGCCCTGAAGATCAAGATGCAGGGGATAGACTGGGGCAAAGGGCCCGGAGGGGCGGGGCTTGTCCCAGGAAGTCAGAACACACAGGGCCCTTGAGGGGGAGCAGGGCTCAGGGCTCAGGGTTGGGGGGCAGAGCTGGCTCAGCCTGCAGCCTCGCCCTCCACCCCCCCCACTGTTCCCACCCCCAGCGGTGGGGTCCCAGCAGAGGCTCCTCTGGGAAAGGGGTTGGGCAGGTCACTCCAGGCACGCAGGAGGGATTAACAGGCTGGTCAGCCTCCACCCTTAGGAAGAGCGCCTTGGATGCTTGCATAAGGCTGGGTCTACAACCTCAAGGACACTGCACCCCTCACTTGTGTTTTGAAGGAATCGTGCTGATTCCATCTCGAAACTCTTTTCTCCCAGGACACTACCAGGAAGAGGAGAGGGGGCCCTTGGCTGTCATCAGGCTTAGGGTGGGCCCAGAAGAGGTGGTGGGCTGCTCATGGACCCTGGCAGTCCTCCAGTACCTCTGCCTGCAGCCACAAGGGGCTGTCACCGCTCTGCTGTGCTAGACCACAGAGGTCACCTGGGGCCAGCTCCTCTGGTGGCCTGGGAGTTGCCACCTTCCTGGGGTGGCCAAGGGGTAAGGTGACCAACTTGGGGGAATGCATCTCTCCTTTCCCCCTCTATATCACAATTAGCTGGAGGGTAGGGAGGGGCGCAGGGGAGTCACCCTCCCCTAAAGTAAACTGACCCATGGCCTGGTCTCCTACTGGAGATCAAGGCTCAAACCAACCTCTCTAGTCATTAGCCTGCCTGCATCTACTTCCTTAGAGTAATTCCCGCTGTTAGTGATAAATGTGTCCAGCTAAATTTGGAAACGGCCATATGCCCAGCGATGGATGAGTAGGTAAAGGAAATGTGATTTTATATGCAATGGAGTACTATTCTGGCATAAAGAAGGATAAACTTGAGCCATTTCAAAGTAAATGGATGCGCCTCGATTCCATAATTTGAAGTAAAATAAATAGGACACGTGAGTTTAAGTACTGCATTGTTTCTTTTGTGTGAGGAACCCACAAGGTAAATAAAAAGCAAAATGCAGGCTAGATATTGGGAAGTAGGAAGGGGAAAAGGAGCAGGGGGAGGGGAAAGGAAAGAAAAAGGGATTTTTTGGGGGGGTACTAGGGATTGAACTCACCACCTCGAGCTTGCCAGGCAAGCGCTTGAGCCACTGAGCTAAATCTCTGGCCCCAGGGAAAGGGATTTATAAAGGAGAATAGAAGGAAAAAATGAGAATAAAACTAGTAATTGAGGAGGGGAAAGGTTGCAGGGAGGGGGGCAGAATGGGAGAAAAAGCAGTGAGATGTAACGTGTACTAATAAAAAGCAATCGTGGCTGAGTAAAACGTGGTTATGCATTGCCCCCTACCCCCATGAGTCGCTCCTCACCCCAGAGGCCAGGAGCCTTCTCTCCACCTCTGCCCCAGCACAGTGTCCACACACGGAGTCTCCACAGGCCCGCTGGGGGCTCGGGAAGGCTTGAAGCCACAGTCACTCCATCCTGTGGCCACAGAGGACCCTTTTCCAATCTATCAACCAACAGCTCTGTCCTTCTGCCGCCTCCAGTGCTCACTTCAAATCCAGTTACTCATTTATGCACCACACGCTCTAACCCTGGTGCTGCTGCCTGAAAACCCCACCCTGCCCCACTTCTGGTCGACCTGACCTTCAGCGAGCAGGTCACTCTGTCCCGGAAGTCCTCCATGCACTCACAGGCACTGGGGACCATGCCTGCAGGCTCAGACAGCCACCTGTCCTTATGTGCTCCTCCCAGCTCACCTCATCCTGTGGGTCAGTGTGTGTCTTCCTGCCTGTCTGCTTGGCTTTGATAATGTGTCTCTGTGACTCTCTCTTAGGTAACCAGCCCACTGATTAGTGCAATAGGACTGCCCGCTGCACATCAAACCAGCCTTGCCTCCTCCTGGGCAGAGCTGGACTACATTTCCCAGAATCTCCTGCTCTCAGCCAGGCCATGTGACTCAGTGATAGCCAATGGGCTTGGGGGATGATGGGGCATCCTGTAGGCCCAGCTCCCAGCTTGGAGACAGCAAGATGCTCTTGGAAGCAGGTTACAGCTTTCAGACGGCAAAGCCACAGGATGGGAAGCTGCTGCTATCAAGGGTATTCATGTTTAACTCTCTGTACAAGAAACACAAGATGCTGGCTGAGGTGTGGGATTGTGAGTGCAGCTCACCTGCCCTGGTCCAAGGTACAAAGCGTGAGCTTTCCCCAGGACTTACCTCCCTAGCACTGTCCCTAATGTCTGTCCCTCCTCCCCCTACATGCCACTCTCTCCCAGGGTCCAGCACCAGCTTGTCCCGTGGGTTTTTGTTGATCCCGCTCCCACGCCTCTGGTTCGAAGCTCTTTTTGGAGCCCGAGAGGTGGTGGGGAATGATACACCCTGCTTCTGCCACTCCTCTTCTTGGGGTGGGAAGGAGGCGGAGCGGAAGCAAGTGTTTCTTTGCTTTCCTGGGCGAGGCCACAGAGCCCTTCCTGGCTGGTGGCGGTGTGAGCAGAGAGCCCAGGCTGCTGGGGTGCCCTCCCTACCTGCTCTGCTGGCCACAGGTGGTACTCTGGCCCTGGCCCAAGTCCCAGCTGAGTCCTGGCTGGTGTCATCTTCCTCTGTGGCCCAGGAGAATTCCGGCAAGAGTGTGGCACCATCTCACCCTTCTCCATCAGCTCTCAGTCACAGTCCCTGGGACCCCGAATTCTGCTCTGCTCCAGAGCTGGAACTTTGGGGCCAAATGGGTGACTCCTCCTACCACTGCCTGGTGGAACCGTTTGGCATGTGTCTTAATCTGACTTTCCCTGCCTGGTAACCACAAAAAGCAAATTTTGTTTGTAAGTGACTGTCCACGCAAGACACTCATGCCACTCACCCCTTCTTCAAGGCTCCCCACCTGTAGAGGTGGCCTCCCTTCGTGTTCCCACGTCATCAGAGAGCACACCTCGCCTCTGTCCTCAGTGGCCGCTCCCACCACTCTGCACTCTTGCTTCTGATTGTGGGATACGGTGGAATTGGCAGATCCTTCCGCTAGATGGCAGTCACACCATAATTTCCCTCACATTTCTGAGAGGTTTCGAGGTTCCCCTTTTTCCAGGGTGTTGGGTGGGGAGCGAGGGACCGCTGCACACCCTGCCTGGCCTCTGCCTGCCGAACCCTGTGTCCAGTGAGACCCATCGAGTTCTTCCTCCCTCCTCCTGTCCTGGTCCTGGTCCAGGTCCTGGGCTCTGCCATGGGCTTCACTGCTAAGCTTCTTCTCTAGAGTTCTATGCCCAGCGCCCCTTACTCAGCGCCCCCTTAGGACTGTGTAGGGAGCCCCGAGGGTCCCCCAGCTGCACTGTCCTCTCCCAAGGCCCAGCCCGTGGCTCCTCTCTGCCTGGGCTTGCTCCCTGGGAACTGCACTCAGCAACCCCGTGCCCGCTTCAGCTCTTAGGCAGTCGGTGTCCACCTAACACCTAATTTGGTTACCACAGCTGTGGATCAGGACAAAAATGCCTGACACTTTAAGGGCAGAGACTAGCCTGCCACCTCAAGGCCCCTCAGCCCAGGGCCACACTAGGGGACCCAGTGGGACACTGCTGTGGTTTGAGGAAGGATTACTCCAGTCTTAGTGCCAGGCCAGGATTGTTGTGCTTGGGAGAAGAGGGTGGGAATCTTCCTTCTCCAGACCTCAAATCCATCGCACAGTGGGGAGGATGTGGGGTCTGCAGGAGGCCTCTGGGGGGCCTACACGGGATGTAGCCTGGGAATGGGGCTGGGGATGCTTCACAGCCTGGGTCCAAGCCTACTGTGGTTTGCATGTCCTCGCCAACACCGGTGTTGAAGTGTCACCCCCGCTGTGAGGTGGAAGAGGCTGTGCCCCAGTGACCCCACTAACTGGCTGGTGGATTTTGGGTCCCTGTGAGAACGGTCTGTTTGAAGAGCCAGTTGGCCTCAAACTCTGGCATGCAGCCTTCCACCCTGGGACCCTGCACTGCTATAGGGCTCTGCGGGGTTCCCACCCTCAGGAAGACCCTGAGGGGATCTGCCCCTTGACCTGGGACCTCCCACCCCAGGACTTTATTCTTTATCCATCACCCGGTCTGTGGGACTCAGTCCTAGCCCCAGCCCTAGGACCATCCAGCTGTGTGTCACAGGGTGCTGTGTCTTTTACACCCCCAGTGCCACATTTCTTTTCTTTGAGCACTGTGATTGGCAGAAGAATGGCCCCTGAGGACACCCACCTCCTGGTCCTGGAACCTCGTGAAACGCCACCTTGAAAGGATAGACACACCCTTCCCCAGTCAAAAGAATCCTGGGAAACAGCTCCAACAGGGCCGAGACACAGGTGACCTCACTGACAGCCCCTGGGGTGCACACTCATGCCTGTTGCCTTTCTGGGGAGTGTGTGGTGACCCCGCCTATAGCTTTGACCATGCCCCTCCACTACCCTCAGGCCAGGGCTGTACCCCCAGACTTCTGACTTCCAGTTTTCATTCCTCTTAGGGCTGCACCAGTCACCGAGCCTCCATTTCTGACACCTTGGACTCTTGTGTCCACCTCTAACACGCAGTTTACTACCAGGACCCCTGCAACAAATCCAAGGAGCCCGTGGGAAGCCACAGGCATGTGGGGTTACACATGAGGCCTGGGCTTGGGCGGTGTGTTCCCACACCTTAGCCCAGCCTCCGGGGATTCCTGTTATAGATGGGAAAGGGAGTGCACCGGGCCCTGGACTTGGCTTCACTCCCTCCTGCTCCCCACGGCTGCCGGCCCGAGCCTTGCAGGTCCACCCCTCGCCAGGCCATTCCATCGGGTGGCTGCTTCCTGGTTCACAGGCATCCATGAGGCCCTCACACTCACATTTTCCCAAAAGGAAGTGCCCTGGTCAACACTCCTTCTTCCGGTCACACTGGTGGCATCTTCCCTGCAAGACTTTCACCATGGACCTTCTCGGTCTGCAGGCAGTGTGGTCCACAGGCCAAGGGACAAGGAGGGCAGGGCAGGCCCAGAACACTTAGGCCTCAGGGTGCAGCCCTGGCTGGCTGGTGGGTGTCGGTGGGCGTGTCTCACCCATCCTGAGTGATGCACCCCTGAGGCCCGCTCTGCACCACCTCAAATGTCACCAGAGCTGAGCCAGGGCGCACAGCAGCCACCTGTCACTAGCACACCTGGCCAGCCTCCTCTCCTCCTCCTCCAGCCACCTGCCCTGCACCTTGCTTGCCTTGCTGCTTGAGGCCAGCTCTGAGATAAACTGCTTGGACCTTTGTCTTGCGCTCTGTGTCTGGCGGGGGCCAAATGAAATCAGACTCTGCTGGGCTGCAAACCCAGTCCCACAGGGGACAGACGCGCTCACCTGGCGGGCGCCTTCACTTAGTTCAATGACAACCACAGTGTAATACGTGGAGCTGTGAAAAACCATTTTGTCATTGCTAACAGAATAGCACTGTCACCCTCAGATGTCCTGGTTGATGGATTTCTTCCCTTACAGTTATGAACTTAAAAATCCAGATAATTGCTCAGATTTTCTAATTACTTCCCAGGGTGCAATGACCTCTAGACTGGTCCCCACTTCCGGGTCACCCATGGGGGCCATGCCGGCGTTCCTGCAAAGACAAGTGTCCAGGATATTCCTTCCCCAGGCAGGGGTGCAGTGACACCCCAACACCCTCTCAGAGCCCCTGAAAGGTGCTCGGTCCTACCTGGGCTGATCTCAAAGAGGTGCTTCCCTGGGTCCTCGGGGCCAGGAGGAAGTTCAGTCACCTGGGTCCCTTGTAGAGAAATCAGTCCCTAAAATGGAGACAAACACAAACAGGAAAAATAAGCTGCTAGGGAAAGGGTCCAGTCTTCTGCCCCCTGGGGGAGAGGACACCTTGGGTCTTGGGGTCAGGATCCCAGCTCTGTGGGGCCTGGCAGGGGGGTCCAGGTCCCGGAAAGGAGTGTGACCTCTGCTCCAGGACAGAGGACCAGGAACAGAGGGGACCCCATGCTGGCTGGGGAAGGCGCTGTGGTGATGCCCACAGCTGGAGAAGTGCTGCCCATGGCTGGGCAGCCCCACCTCGTGTCTCAGGCTGTGTGCTTTCCAGTAAACTGCAACTTCTCGAAGCCTCAGCTTCTATGTCTGTAGGAAACGGTGACTTTCACTTCAGGAGGGCTCACCGCCCACGAGCGGCCTGGTCCGTCCTGTCACGTAGCATGCACAAGGCCTCCTTTGTCCTTCTGCATGTCAGTGACTTGGATCTCTGCTCAGGACTTCCTTCCTCTCCTCCAAGCTTCCTTTTGTTGAGCTCAGACCATGTCAGTCTTTTGGGTCCTCCCTGTGGGAACCTGTTGACAAGCTCATCCCCGCAGTCAGCTGCCTGGCTCCTGGGAGACAGGAATCGTGGCAGGATTTGGTGCCGGCCATGGTGAGTGCTGGGAAGTCCTTAGTCCTTACAAGCCAGGTCGGTGCATATGTCTGCTAAGCCAATCTCTGCATCAGGCTCCACGCCAAGCTAGGGGGACAGCACCCCTGTCTGCACCTGCCCAGGTTGCCTCCAACCCTACCCCACACCTGGCCACACAACACTCCTCTTCCAGGCAAGCAGTAATCCATGCGAAGCTCCCCACAGCCCCTCAAAGCACAGCATGATTCCAAGGAAACCATGCCATGTGTCTGCAGCTGAGCCAACCTCCTCCAGGAAGACCCTGGCTGGGACGAGAGCCTCCTGTGTGGCTGCTGGCACCTGAGTTGCAGGGACACATGGAAATGACGTTTGGGTATTAGAAAGGCAGAGCGATGCCTCTACCCACAGATGCTGCGTTGGTTCCAGGGGTTATGGCCGTAACCCAGCTGGCAATCATTGTAACTGAATGAACCATTGTTTGCTCACTGGGGAATCTGCAGCCACCAGGAATAAATGGGGACCCAGCCTTAGGATGCAGGAACCAGCTCCTGGGGGGCTGAGGGGAGGCATCGCTGGGTAACGGGATGCATCCTGGCTGTTCACTGTGTCAGAAACTGAGCCCCCGAGTCATCCTGGGCATTTTTTTCTTTTGTTTTTCTATGCCTCAATATCTGTCATCTATAAAATAGGAGCGACAATATTGATGTGGACATTACTCTCCATTCCAGCTAAGCGGAAAAGCAGAAAGCGATTCTCTCCATGGAAGTGGTAGGGCAGTCCCAGCCCTGAGTTTAAATGACTGGATTCAGTCTAGGAGCCGGGATGCAGACCTGGTCTGAGGCTGGAGGCCTGTGCCCCTCCGCGCTGTCCACGTGGGTGATCGCAGCCGCCTGTAGACCTGGCTCACAGGAAGCCACCGTGGACGGCCAGGCTGTGGCTTCGGGACAGGCTGCTTCCCTGGACTTCAGGTGGACCCCAATGTCCCCCTCCCACTGCAAGGCGTCCCTAGCGCTGGTCCTCGGCAACCCTGACCCTGTACCTCCCACATGGTGAGAGGGATACTTTGGTCCCAGGAGCTGTGGCAGTGAGGGGGGTTAGGGTGCGGGTGGACCCGGAGGAGTGGGGTAACAGAGTTGGTCTGTGGTCACATTCTGTGCAGGACATTGGCCAAGACTGTGAAGCAAGGACGTGCACAGTATTGGGGTGAAGCGTCCAGCTGCAGTGCCGGGGCAGACCTTGGCTTTGACCTTGACCTTACTTCCCCAAAACACCAGACAGCCGGGCTGGTGTGTAAGACAAATTTTGCTATCAAGGTGCAGAAACATGAGTAGGTCAGACCCATGTTTATTCTTTAGAATGCTTCTATTGATGAATTATTCATTTTAATTTTATGAGTTTTATTGTATTAAACAATATTACTCAACGGGAAAAAAATCATGAAAATAAAGTATCGAGTTTTTTGTGTTTTTTTTTGTACTCAGAATCAAACTCAGAACCTCACACTCGCCAGGCTGAGTTTTTAATATTGATTGAGTATTTCTAAAAAAGCATCAAATTTTTCAACAATGACTGGGTTCTAGTGTACAAAGTCTAAAAATAAACATCAGACGTAAATTCCTAGATGAACAACAATGAAAATACCAATCGCACACCACAAAAAATAAACCTTTTTCAGTTCACACCTCAGGCATCTGCACATGTGACACCAGGGAGCTCCACACACGCGTCACTCACACTGATGGCGCATGTCTCTTTCTTTCCTGGTCTTTTTTAGGTCATATTTGGCGTCTCTGTGGTCTTGCTGTTTTGTCAGGAGGTTCCTATTATATCATAGTTTACTGCACTTAGCAGTAAAATAAAGTATCAAATATGTAATGAGTGCTTAGAATAGAGATCAGCATTTTCACCTCAGCTGTGTACACGCTAAGCAAAACTTTAATGTCAAAAATAAAAAGCTATGTGAAAATACCTGAAGCAAAAGCTGTGAGAACTTTAAGGAAAATGGATAGCATGCAATGATAGTTAACATTCTAATATCTTTTTCAGTCATTGATAGAACAAGCAGATAAAAATCAGTAAGGTGAGAGAAAACCTGAGACCTTACTGATGCCTCCCTCAATAGTATTATACACGTTCTTGTCAAATGTAGATGGGAATTTTACCAAGATGGCCACAAGTAAGCTTCAATAAATAAATAATTCAAATGCAACATATCTTCTCTGACCAAATGGAATATATTAGAAGGCAGTAACATAAAGATTTCTGGAAAGTCATTAAATATTTGGAAACTAATTAATGCACTTCTGAATAATTCATGAGGCAAATAAGAAATCAAAAGAAAGTACTTTGAATTGAATAAAAATGAAAACATAGCACATGCCTATAGTTCCAGCACTCAGGAGGCTGAGGCAGGAGGATTGTTGCAAGTTTGAGACCAGCCTGGGCTACAAAGTGAGCCAAGGCCGGCCTGAACTGCATAGTGAGACTCTGTCTCAAAAAGACAAATAATGCAAAACAACCAAACAAAAAAAACCACATATGATAATGTGTAAGGTGCCTCTAAACGCATGCTCGAGGATACATTATAACACCAAATGCTTACAGAAAAAAATGAAAAGTCTAGACGCTGGGCGTGGTGGTGCGTGCCTATAATCTCAGCATTTGGGAGGCTGAGGCAGAAGGATTGACACAAGTTTGAGGCCATCCTGGGCTATATAGGGAGTTCTAGGCCAACCTGAACTACATAGCAAGACCTGTCTCAAAAAACAAAACAAAAGGGCCGGGGATTTAGCTCAGTGGCTTAAGCGCCTACCTGGCAAGCGGGAGGTCATGAGTTCGATCTCCGGTACCAAAAAAAAAAAAAAAGTCTCAAATCAATGTCCTCAATATCATCACAAGAACTAAGCAAAACAAATAAAATCCCATGTAAACAGAAGAAAGAAAAATGAAGATCTCTGTGGCTATAATTTAAAAAATTGAAAATAAAGAAAATCAATGAAACAAAAAAACTAGCTCTCTGACAAGATGAATTTTATTGATAAGCCTGAAGCCAGACTAATTAGGAAAAAAAGAAAGAACAGTTATCAGTATCAGGAGCAAGAGAGGTGTTATTACTTTAGATTCTTCAGTTCTAAAAAGGATACTAAGGCAATGCAACATTTGGGGGCTCAGAGGTAGCATAAATGCTTAGCATGTGTTTGGCCCTCAGTTCAATCCCCAGCACTGCGAAACCCCACGCACATATATGTGCACGTACACCCCAAAATATGCTGGTAGACCTGCAAACGTAGATGCAATGGAGAAAATCCTTCAAAGAAACAAACTATCAAGCTCATTGGAGAAGATATATCTAACCTTAATAGCCCTAGAGAAATTAAAATTGCACCTAAAAGCCTTCCCACAAGGAAGACCCCAGGCTTAGATGGCCTCATTGGTAAATTCTACCAAATATTTAAGGAAGAAATAATATCAGTTCTACCCACAAACTCTTTGAGGAAATTGAGAAAAGCAGGCATACTTTGCAATGCATTTGTGAAGCCGGCATTACTTTGATATAAAATCAGCCAAAGATGTTACAAGGAAAAGATTCCACAGACCAATCTTCCCAGGAACAGAGAGACAAAAATGCTCTGCAGAATTTCAGTAAGCAGAATCCAGTGATAAGAAGAAAGGAAAACACAAGGATTACATGGGGCTCAGCCCAAGAGTTCAGACTTCCTTTAATACTGAAAACTAATCAATGCCATTTGCCATATTACTGGAATTAAAAACAAAAAAAAGATGCAGTCATCTCACAAAGGCAGGAAAAGCACTTAATGAAATTCACCATCCACTCATGATGGAACTGGGGATTCTTCAAGTGGATAAGATCGTTTATGAAAACTAAAAGTGAGCATCATGTTTAATGGTGAAAAACGAAGTTTTTTCTCCTAAAACTAGGATCAGGCTGGGGCTGTTGAGCAGATTGGAGAGGAAGAGGAAGACACCACAGAAACCATGATGCTCTGTGCAGGAAATCTGATGGAAACTACCAGAACCAACAGAGGAGTCAGCAAGGGTGCAAGAACCAAGATAAATGCAGAAGACAAAGTCGTATTTCTGTGTCCTGGCACCGAGCAATTGGGAACTGAAGGATTGAACTTTAATTGCATCAAAACATGAAATAGTTAGGGATAAATGTTATAAATGTGTACAAAAGAGGTACAAACCCTGTGTGCTGGAAATTATAGGTCATTGTTTGGAGAAATGAGAGATCGGAACGAATGAGAGGGTGTTCCATGTTTATTAGTCAGAAAACTATTGTTAAACTGGCAATGATTCCCAAACTGGCCCTCACATTCAATGCAATTCCAATCAAAATCACAGTAGGCATTTTTGTAGAAATGGACCAATTACTTCTGAAATTCATATTCAAAAATAAATGACTTAGAACCGCTAGATAACTCTCAAGCAGAATAACAGAATAGAGGGCTAACACTGCCTGATTCCAAGACTTACTGTAAAGTTACACAATCAAAGCAAGGAGACACTGGCATAAAGACAGACAAATACACTAGGGAGGCAAAGGAGACGGTTCAGAAGCGCATACACGGACAACCGATTTTCCACCAAGGTACAAAGGAAATTCAAAGGAGAAAGGATAATGTTTTCAACAAATGGTGGCGCAACAAATGCATATTCATGCTCCAAAAAGTGAACTTTCACATCACAAAAAATATGTATGTAAAATAAACAGTATTCCCAAATGTAAAGGCCAAGATGATCAAAGTCCTGATGGATCAGGGAGTTAGCTCGGTGGCATAAGTGCCTGCTTGGCAAATGTGAAGTCGTGAGTTTGATCCCCGGTACCCCCCAAAAAATTCTGATGGAAAACCTTTATGATTTTCATATATATATTTGGGATACAGGGAATTGAACTCAGGACCTCATGCTGTGTGACTGAGTTAAATCCCCAGCCCATAAAATTCTTGATGCAATATATATATATATATATATATATATATATATATATATATATATATTTTGTATGATTTTCTATTATGCAAAAATTTCTAGGGTACAACCTCAGAGATAGAACTAAAAAAAAGCTAGTTGATAAATATGATTTATTTAAATTATGCTCTTTGATGAATGAAAATAGAATTTACCTACTGGGAGAAACTATTTGAAAATCATATATCTGAAAATATAGAAAGCAGTTGAATAAGGAAACAACCCAATTAAAAATGAACAAAATAGTTGAATAGCTATTTATCACGGACAACACAGGGATGGCAAATACGCTCATAAAAACATCTTCAACATCATCAGTCATTGGAGAGATGCCAACCTGTGAAACCACGGTGCAGCACAACCATGCCGCTGTTCAAACTGATGGAACCGAGAGAGCACGGGGACCAGTGGGCGCTCAGTGTGGGTAACCCTCAAGCCCTGTACACTGGTATTGGGAGCGGGAAACTCAGTCACTCCAGAAGGTGGTGTAGCAGTTGCTTAACAAGTTAAATACATACCCACCGTGCAATCCCCTGCTATGAACTTACCCGAGAAACGGGCTTTCACACATCCACATGGACATTTACACACAGATGTTTGTGGCG
Organism: Dolichotis patagonum; assembly: GCA_004027295.1. NCBI lineage: Eukaryota > Metazoa > Chordata > Mammalia > Rodentia > Caviidae > Dolichotis > Dolichotis patagonum. The sequence goes on from PVJX010001344.1 coordinate 112,114, forward strand.
GCTTTATTTTTAATATCTAACACAAGATCCAACCCAACCCAACAGGATCCATCCAACCCAAATGGCTGTTTACAGGCGGATGGACAGACAAACCACGATACGTATCTACAAGGGAAACTACTCACCGGTAAGAAGGTGGTGAATTTCTAAATAGTGACCTCAATGAAAGGAGTCATACGACAACTGGAGAGTATGTACTACCTAACTCCACATGTATAGGAGTCTAGAAAATACTAACTAAACAGGTCGGTAATTACCGGGCTCAGCTGTCAGGAAGGACAAAGCCAGCGGAGAAAGGCAAAGGGTAGAGGGAAATCTGGATGTAGTGGACTGTTCATTATCTTGATTATGGTGACAGTTTCACAGGCGTGTACATAGGACAAAACTGTTGTGCTAATTATGTGCAATGTACTAAATGTCTACTATACCTCAATAAAGCTGTCAAAAAACGCTGATACTCGGCTCAGTCATCAGAAAACTTTCAAGTATATGTGTTACTTTCGTGAGTGGTTACCACACATTTGATGGCTCAAAACAACACGAATTCATTTTCTTACAGTTTGGGGACAGAAGTCTGAAATTGGCCTAAATGAACTAAGAGTGGTCAGGTGCTCTAGGGGAGTCCCTGCTTCTCTACTGTTTCCAACTTCTAGAGGCTGTCTACAGCCTTTGGCTCCTGGACACCTCCTCTTCCTCTTCAACGTTGGCTCTGCCCTGCTCTTGTGCTTGCTTTTCCACTACAGAGGATGGTGGTGACCACATCGGGCCGCCTGGAGGAGCAGACACTTCCTGTGTGTCCAGGCAGCAGTGGAGTGGCCTGAATGGCATCTGTAGGCTTTCCTTTCCCGTGTCACAGAGCGTGACACATCCACCTATTCCGGGGACAAGAGCAGGGACAGCTTTTTGTGTTGAGGGGAGGGCATTGTTCTGCCAGCTGTAGCCTATTTGGAACAACATGGGCTGGGTACGAACACCGGTTTTCTGCCCATATTATGGTCTGAGTTTGTCTGAGTTTGTGGGTGCAGAGTGTGTGGATACACAGGGGCAGGGGCAAGCATGCTCAGAAAGGGCTCCAAAAGCTCACGCTTGGGGAGGGAGGGAGTGGTGAGGCGCTGTAATGTTTGCATCCAAATATATACGTTTAAGTAACAAAAAAGTTTAAAAAAAAAAAGAAAAAAGAAAAGAAAGAAAGGAAAGTAGGAAGGCAGAGTGCTGCGTGGACCTGTGTGATGGGGTGCTGGCACCTGCCTGCTGTTATCCCCTCACTCTGCCCTCCCCTTACTGTGAAGGGGCCAGGCCAGCCTGGTCAGCATTCCTGCACCCAGGAGTGCCCATTGGTCATCCTAGAAAGGAAATGACCCCATCTCCATCCCATGCATCTACCAGCAGACGGGCCCCAGGCCTCTCAACTTCCCTCCACTCATAGCAAGCGGCAATTGCTTGCCGAGTCCTCTGGGCTGAGTCTGCACTAACCCCTGCCTGCAGGGGGCGCTGTCCACAGGGAGGCCGCTGTGGCCCATGATCCAAAGAACACTGGGTCTTGGGAACAGCTCCGAGGGCATGGATGGGGGTCCAGAAAGCCTCAGCCCCATCCAAGGGAGGGAGTGAGACTAACAATAGCAGTGGCCACAGAAATTTCCAGCATGCCCAGAACTTCCATTGTGAAAACAAGCCAGGATCACATCTGAAATCGGGGTGATGGGGTGGGGTAGGGGTAGGGGACCAGCTCAGAAACCACAGTTTCAGCCTCAGACAGCACGTTTTCATTCAGCCTGACCTCAGTGGCTCACAGACAGTGTGTAAGTGCTGGACATTTGCCTTGCCCGGCCTCAGTTTCCCTCTCTGTTAAATGAGGTGGGGTCATCTGTCCAGTCCCTGGTCCTGGCCGCTGGTTTTTCTGTCAGTGATCCCTACGCTGTTACCCTCTGTCCTTCCCTCCTCACGGGACCTCGGAAGCACTCAGGGCCCGTGTGACTGTGAGTACTAGTGTCATCCCAAAAGCTACTGTGGTTAATCTGGTCTGTTTTTAGGGTCCACCCTCTCCGCTATGGGCTCATGTGCGTGCCATGAAATGAGAAAGGGTGCAGATATCAGGGGCCCAGGCTCCTCAGTCCCTCAGAGAAAACACTGCCCGGCTCCTGAAATTCTTCCTAGACGCTGCAGCGCGATCCATCCTCTGTAGGCAGCACCTTGGAAAACCGCAGACCGTTTTAAAAGCAATCGCTCAGGTTCTTTATCTCTGGTAACTCTGCAGAGGACCTGAGGTCCATCTTCCAAAGCTTCAGCCATCTGACACCTGACCAGGAACAAACGGCTGGGAACTTTGCATAAACAAAGGGGATCTGGAGAAAGATCAGGGCCAAGCAGGGAGGCGTCGTCCCTCTGCTTATCTCCCTGGCCCTGGCCCTGGCCCTGGCCCTGGCCCTGGCCCTGGCCCTGGCCCTGAGTCTTACAGCCAGCTATCAGGAAAGGCCAGAGAGGAATGAATGGGGGTGCAGCGCTTTCCCTCCCGCAGTGGAGCGTCTTTCTGTGTGGTGACTTCTGTCCTGCAACTTCTCCCAGGAGGCTCTGTGGGGAGGCTGCCAGGCCACAGGCTCCGGGGTCCCCTGGTTCCCTGGCCTGCTGGGGGATAGTCAGCTTCATTCTGGGCTACATTTATCTTCCAGGGGCCCCGGCGGTGTGGTGAGAGCCGCTAGGTGATCTATAGAAACAGGGGCTTTGGAATCTGAGCCGCAGTCCCAGTGCCTCCCCAGCCAGCCGCCTCCTGGCTACCCGGCCTGACCCTGCACCCACTGAAAATCCAGCTGGGAACAGGGAGATGCTTGGGAGCGGGCAGGGTTCAGGGCCTGGGAGGTGTGCGGCCTGAGCCTGGGCCCTGGCAAAGCCTTCAGAACCTCTGGGGTTCCCAGCGAAGAGCCCCTCACAGGCCCCAGAAGTGTCTTTCTGGGGAGGAGGGCGTGGCAAGCCGGGACGCCAAGCAGGACTCTGTCCCAGACCCTGTCCCCTGATTCGTCCCAAGTCTCTCCGGCAGCCTCCCTCCAGCGGGCTCACCGCCCTGGCTGTGAGGCTGAGGCTGCCCTGCTGGTCCCAGTAATGTTGCCTTGGGCCCAGCCCTCCTCTCCCGGGCCCTGTCAGCAGCGTGGAACCTGCTGTTGTGGCACGGGGGAAGTCTGCACGGCCAGCGCTCCTAGTCGTGGTGTCCCGGCCTCAGCGGCAGCTGGGCCAGGGACTGAGCAAGTCCGGGGATGCAGGGAGTTCATAGGAAGGGACCCAAGATCAGAATGCTAACTGGGGGGTTCCTGAACCCCATGTGCATCTGGTCCCAGGAGACAGGAGGGCAGGCAAAGGTGTGGGTGACTTCACGATGGATCCCTGGACCACTCTCTGCTCCTGAGCGTCCTGAGGTGGTGCCGGTGGGACCACGCCGGAGCGGTGGCATCACCGACAGCCTTGTCCCTCTAAACCTGCCCATGACCGTGTGAGCTTCATGGGTCTGCTGTCCTCTGATGGGTCAACTGCAGAGGCCACAGAGCCAGCTGGCCCCGCTTGACCAGAGCTGACTGACCCAGGGGACTGTAGGACGGGTGGAGAGGAGGAGGGTTTTGGAGGACATTTAGCAGTATTTACATCAACTAATTAGATGATTTCCGAGAAAATAAATATTAATGCGGCCCTGAACGGCTCACTGGGCCCCATGCCCACACACGTTTGAAAACCGCGGTGCTCAGTACTACAGCAGCCCCTCACCCCCCGGCCCACCCCTGGTGCCAGCTATTTCCAGCCAATGACAGTCTGCAAATATTAAGGAGGATTTCAGAAATCAGTAAGTTTTTCCAGGGCTGGCAATGGAACCCAGGACCTTAGCACTGGGCTACGTCCTTGGCATATCTTTTTCCTTCCTTCCTTCCTCCCTCCCTCCTTCCTTCTCTTCTTCCTTCCTTCCTTTCTCTTTCTTTCTTTCTTTCTTTCTTTCTTTCTTTCTTTCTTTCTTTCTTTCTTTCTTCTTTCCTTCCTTCTTTCCTCCTTTCTTTCTTTCTTTCTTTCTTTCTTTCTTTCTTTCTTTCTTTCTTTCTTTCTTTCTGCCTTCCTGCCTTCCTGCCTTCCTGCCTTCCTGCCTTCCTGCCTTTCTTTTTCTTTTTTTTTAACTTTTCAAAGTTTTGAGACAGAGTCTTGCTAAGGGGTCCAGGTTGCGCTCAAATTTGTGATCCAGCATGCTGGAATTCCAGGCATGTGCCACCACCTCCCTCTCAGAAATAAGTAATTTATTAGTTTAAAGTCATGCACCACTCTGAGTAGCCTGAAGAAATCTTAAGCTGCTCTGCACACGAGTCACCCCTTTGTCCTGTGTATCTGCACCGTGTCCCCCGCCCTGCCGTGGTTACTTAGTAGCTGTCTTGGTTATAAGGCTGACTGCTGTGACAGTGTAGTGCTTGGGTCCAAGTAACCCTTATTTTATTTAATAAAGGCCCCAAGGTGCAAACTTGGATTACAGTGTGTTGTTTTAATGATCCTATTTTATCGGTTACTGCTGTCAGTCTCTTACGGACGGTGCCTAATTCATGAATTAAACTTCATCCTGGACGTACAGGTCTAGGAAAGTAACCTAGAACGTAGACACTCAAAAGTACCCCATGGATTCAGGCTGCGCTGGGGAACGGGGAGCACAGCCTCCATGCAGAAAGGGGACCGCTGTGACGTTATTCCTTCGCTCTTCTGATTGATGTCGGGGAGTGAGAGGAAATGAAAGGCTGACCCGTCTAACTGTGCCATGCCACGGGGGCCGGAGAGTGCCAAGCAGGGCCGGCAGAGGCTCTGGGCCGAGGGCTCCAGCTGCGAGGGGCTGCATCAACCCTCCTGCCGGCCTTTTGGACTGGAGTGCTGGAAGGGGCCCGGCAAGGACTGGCTTAGGTCAGTGGCAGGCATGTCACATCCGTGACTCCTGTCCCTGGCCAAACCTCCAGCCCGTGAAGGAACTGCCCGGACAGCGTGAGGCCCCAGGTGTGACAGTGACCCTCTTCCTTCTTCGTCTTCTGCTCACTGGCCTTTGCCTCCCTGGACTGCCTGTGTCCACGTGGAGGTGCTGGGGATAGGAGAAGTGAATCCCTCTGGACACTCACGGCTTTTGTGGCACCCCCGTGCTTGGAAGGGGGCTGATCCCCGCAGACACATGCTCTGAGCCTGGCCACCCTCATCTTCCTGGTATTTCCTCCCACACAGGACTCAGGTGGAAATCTTTCACTATCTTTTAAGTCATAGATTATTCACTTTTTGTACTGGGGACTGAAACCAGGACCCTCGCACTGAGTCACACGCCCAGCCCATCCCCTTTATTCAGTTTTTATTTGGAGTCTTACTAAATTGCTAAGATGCCCAGGTGGGGCTCCAGTTTGCAACTCTCCTGCCTCAGCCTCCCAGGGTGCTGGGATTACAGGTGTGCACAGTCACACCCGGCTCACAGTTGTTATGACAGCTGTAGTGCTTGCACCTATTCTTGTCACCTTATCTGCTTGTTTTCTCTTTGCGCTGCTCTCTTCTTCTTTTCTTTCTCTGTACTTTCCTACCACTTGTTGGGTGGACAGCATTTAGTTTGTTACATTTTTTGCATCTTAAGTTTTAGAGGTTACACTTCCCTTTTGGAGTCCAAGCCAAGAAACCCACAAAGACCGAGAGGATGAAAACAAGTCTTCGAGGCATGGAATCGGTCAGGTTGCTCAGCAGAGGACTTGGGGTGAGAGGTTTCCACGGCTCAAGCAAACACTCTGAGCAGAAGTAAAGCCTCTGGGATGAAAGGTCGTGGAGTCCTTCACTGTGAAGCTGACTGCAGGAGACACAGGGACATCCTGGGGAAGGCAGAGGGATGGAGTCACCCTTTCAGGCCTTTTTGCTTTTGCGTGTGACTGTGCCCTCTGCTAGGCCTGACCCTGTGACTCCTGCGAAGGGGACAGAGAAGAGGCAAGCTTTGGCGGAGAACAGGGACATGGGCTGTGCGATGCTTATCGTGACTCTGGAGGTCTGGGCAGCGTCACGGGCGCTGGGTGTCCCTGGTCCAGACAGTGACAGCAGCTGGAGCGGCTGTCTGGTGGGAGGACGCCGACTGACCACCGGGCCATGCTGTCACCAGGACAGTGAGCAGGTATATTTTCCCAGGAAGCAGACACTGAGAATTAGTATATTATATGGAGTTCATGCAATTAACTAGGTATCTGTGGGGGCGCTTGGGCCAGCACTTGTGACATACCGTGTTGACCAAATGAGTCCAGTTGGCCGCATCGCTGCTCTGAGATTGGGGATCAGTGTGTGGGCTGCCGTGGAGTCCGGCTAGGCTGGGGAGGGGGTGCTAGAGCCCCTTGAGGCTTTGGTGGTGCTGGGGTGGCCGGGGTTGGGTCTGAGGACCGAGGCTGCCCCGGGGATGGCTCTCAAGGCTGAGGATCCTGGTGGTCATCAGAGTGACCGATCAGCGGTCAGCTGGGAAAGCTGAGAAGTGGTTGAGGGGTTAAACAGGTCACAAGGGAAACGGTGTGGGCTTGGGGGGGCAAAGTCAGATCTGGGGGCCACACCAGCTCAGCTCCCCATGTGCTCAGAGCAGCCCTCAGTTATATGCAAGGTATGCAGCTGATTCCCAGCACGTAGGTAAGGTCATCTCATTCTACAAACAAAACCTGAAGTTAAAAAACTAAGCGAGCCTCCCAAGTTATGCAAACAGCTAGCGGGTGACATACGATTTCGACAGGTTCGGATCTATCGAGTTCCAAAGCTCCTGTCTGTCCCACTTAACTGGTCTGGGCGCCTTTGGAGGCGGGACTGGGCAAGACCAGGGTTTCCTGGTCGTCTTTAGATTTGATTGAATCTTCATCTTAGGTCCAATTGCATGATTTTTGTCCTGTAAATCTTTCATTTGAGTATTAGCTACTTGAAAGATCTCCTTGATTTATTTTTATTGTGGTGAAATCTATGTAACATAAAGTTTGAACCCAGGGCTTATGCACTGAGCTGTATCTCCGGCCCTTTTTATTTTGAGACAGGATCTTGCTACATCCTTAAATTCCCCAGGGTGGGCTTGAACTTTTGATCCTCCTGCCTCAGCCTCCCAGGGTGCTGGGATGACAGGTACATGCCCATGTCGAGTTTACTAACCCTTTTACAAGTACAGAGCTTGGTTTAGTAGCACTCAGCCCGCCCTCACTGCAATGCAAGACTCTTTATGTTTAAAGCAGACGGACTTCAGGAAGGCCGGCTTGACCGCTCTGCTGTGAGCGGAAACTGAATCCCTTCCCATCAGCGCAGGCAACCACTGAAATCAACACCACGAAGGCGGAGAGTTACTAACTCACAGGATTCCAGCTCCAACTGCAGGCGGCAAAATGAGGCTCGCTCCCTGCATCCCTCCCTCCAAACCCGTATCTCCCTCGAGGGAGGACAGAAAGTACTGCAGAAGAGCAGAGACATGCACTCCTCGCACGGTGCTGCTCTGTCCTGGGCACACTCGGGAGAATGACAGAGGACTCCGTGTCACTTTCTCACTTCAAACCTGACACTCCTCTGTCCCGCACTCAGTCACCGCTGCCTACCTCCCAGCCCTGTGCTGTGGGAGCCGCTGGGGTGCACACAGACGTGACCCCTGACCAGGAGCCCGTGCAGGACCTGCCCTTTAACATCCCGTCCCCACTTTCCCCAAGGGATGACAACAGATGGCCCTGGGCATCTGCAGGAACTGGTCCTAGGAGCCCCATGAATACCGAGGTCCCTGGGTGCTCGAGTCCCGAGTCCCTTATATAAAATGGCGCAGCCCTTGCTTCTAACCTCCACCCCTCCTCCTGGACATTTCCGGTCCTCCTCCTGGATCACTTATAATACCCAGCGCGGTTGTAGACAATCTCCGGACAATTGTGGGTTATCCAGGTGAACTATAGGCGCTGCTTCTTCTTAAAAGCTTTTGATCCACGGTGGATAATCCAGGGATACCTGACCCCACCTCCCTGTGCCAAGGATGGGGTTGCCCCATTCCCTTAGCTCTGCTGTCTCGGATGGCGGCGTGCAGAGCGCTGGGTCACAGGGTCACACGGCCCACGCATGGGGGAGGACACAAAGTGACTGAACTCAGCACAGTTTGGGAGGAAAGGCGGATGCCATGGGTTCCGAGCTGGGTCCCCAGTGCTGGCGTGAGGAAGAGGCGCTGGGCACAGGGCTCCAGTTCCCTGAGTGATGGGAGGAAGGAAATGGGCTGGAAAGGACACAGAGCTGTCCTCAAGCTGAGGGACAGCCTCGCTCCGTGTCACAGGGTGCAGTCTCCTTACGGGTGCTGGCCACGTGCTTCCTGACGGGGATAAGAATAAAACGTGGGTGCTGGGGTCTCTGCGCCTCCCCGACCTGGGCATAGAAAACCCTCCCTTGAGCCCCGGCATGGTGCTCCTCACCTGGGGCTTGGTCTCATCCTTATCCTTGTAGTAGAGCAGCTGATCCCCTCGCAGCACGAACCAGCGCGGCTGCCAGTTCTTCATAATGCCGCGCTGCTTCCGCAGCCAGCCGGCCTTCAGCACGGGGCCTGGCCTGCGGGGGCCCAGCGGCTGCCCGGCGCCCCGGCTCTGCTCTGCCATCACCAGGCTCTTGGAGCGGGCTGCAAAGGAGAACACACACTGTGAGGCTGGTGTGCCCGTGGCCAGTCCTTGCCCGGTCCAGGTATCTCAGCACCCCCCGGCACCGGGTCTTGGGAGTCCTGGCCAGCAGGCTGCAAGTATGCTGGGCCCCTGAGGGTCTGGAGGTGGACTTCCGTGGTCCCCCAGGTCTCAGAGTCCATGTCTCAAGGTTTATTCACCCACGCACCCCTGCACAAAGGTTCCCTTCCACTGAAGCCCCTCTCCTGCAGCTTCCCTGGCTCTGCCCTGCTTTGGCTACTAGGTGTGATTTGCTGGTGGTTCCTTGGAAGAGCCGAGGGGCCTTGCTCCTGTCTCAGAGGCTTCCGGGAGCCCGTGAGCCTGGCTGGGCCCAGCTGCCTGCACTGCCCATCACAGGTCACGGTGATGACTGAATTTCTGTCCCCTCCAGCTCCACCCTGCCCCATACATCTGTCTCCTCTGTCCCCAAGGATGTTCCTCTCCTGTCTGCCAGTATCAGCAGGCTGCTGACGTGGTCACTAAGAGAGGCCATCCTGGACTTGGGGAGGAACAATTTTGAGTCAAAAATGCCATCAGATTTGCAGTTCTCAGAGCAGGGAACCTGACTGCTGATCGGAGCGCAATGCCCGTTAGGGCGCTGTTCTGTGAGTCCGTGTGCCCCCCCTGTGTACTCAGGAGTGAGCTCCTCCCTTTATAACGTGAGTGAAGTTCTCTGGGCGTGGCCTGCATTCCACCCACTCTGTTCCGCTAGATGGGCTTGTCTCCATCCTCTCTCCCCTCTGATGCCTGGATGGCGAGCTCCTATACGTACTTCAAGTTCTGACCCCAAACGATGCCCCATCATAGACCCTTCTCCTGAAGCTTCTCCAGAGAGTCACCCCCTCCCCTGCCAGGACAGGCAGCCCATGAGGGACAGTCACCCTCATGGTTGTCTTCCTAGCCCTCCAGATGGAGAGGCGGGATGTGAGGACATGGGACAGGTCCAGTGGTACATGCGTGCCCAGGGAGTGGATGGCAGGCCCACGAGGTGGGTCAGACCGACGTCGGAGGACGGGCTGGGTGTTAACACGGCATTCAGTATAACCCGATACCCAGCTGCTGTCTGAGGACACCGGCCACCTCGGGGTTCCTGGCTTTGCCTGAGTCTTACACGCTCAGGTTGATGCTGGGTTTAGTGGGGGCACCCACAGACCCTGTGGGGAGGGGTGGCGCTCTGACCACAGCGGGGTCAGTGACAGCTGCTATGTCTTCTCTCCGGCACCCAGATGCACGTCTACCACCTGTTAGCATCCGCTGGCAGTTGGCGCTGCCTGCGCTGGCCAGGCCTCGGCTGTCCCTGAAGGGGCTCGGTGGTCTCTGGGGACAGTGGGGTTTTCCGGAGACCACAAGGGAGGGTGATCAGAGTGGCCCAGGAGCACCGCCCAGCCGAGGTCCTGCCGGGAACGCAGCTGCTCTGAAGCCATTGGTGGTCTGCACCCGGGCGGAGTCTCCCTTGGGACAGCTCCTCGTCCCCTCTCACCCCCACGTGACTGCATGCAGTCAGCGCTTTCTGCCTCCCTTCGACCTGACCAAGGGCCACCATGCTTCACCCAGAGGTTCCGCCCTGCTGAGCATTTGAGTTCTTGCCAACCTCAGTGATCTCGGTTAGGGGCCCGAGGGGCCCAGGTGGAGAAATGCAGGCTTTGAACCGAGGCCCCAGTTTGCATCAAGCCCAGCTCAGTAAGCTCCACACGCTGCTGGCTGGACACACACTGGACACACTGGACACACACAGGGTGACAGCCACAGCCAGCAGAGTGCCTGGCACAGCTGAGCGGTTACCATGAGATGTTACCATGATGGGTTACCATGGCGACGCTGACTGGGAAAATGGAAATGGCGCAGTGGATATCTCTGACAGAATTTGTTTCCAGGAGCCCTGCTGCCTACAGTGAGCTGCCCGGGTGGAAGGGGTGGACCTTTCTATGGCCATTGGCTCCGCAGGTGTCATTGCATCGCTGCCTGCCTACATCAGCATGTCACCGCACTCTCTCCATCGCCACCAACGCAGAACAACATAATTGAGTCTTTCTACTCTGTAATTTAGCAGATGTCCCACTCACTTGCTTCGGGGCTGCTCAAGGGAAACCCTTGGAACAGGCTTCCACTCTGTAGGGGTCGTCTGTTGGCTCCCTTTGCCCCGTGGGAAGAGCGGCTGGAGAGCCGAAGGCCCTGGGGCTCCCTGAGCTCTCTCCACTGCCCGCAAGCCTCACCCTGCCCAGAAAGCTTTTCCTGGCCCTGAAAAAGCAGCCACTCATGTCCAGTGTCCAGCGCCTCTGCCCTGTGAGCTCTGCAGCCTTGCTGGGGAGGACACAGCCTGCTGGGGAGGGGATGCCGGACGGGACCCAACGGCAGGAGCCCCTGCATCCTCCTGATCTCCACCGAGTCAGGGCAGTGCGGGGCTGGATTCCGCATATGCGAGCAGACCTTTCTCCAGGGCTGGGGGTTATGTCAGCCCTGGGGACATGGAGATGCTGCACATGACAAGAAGGGGAAACCATGACTCCCCTATTCTGGTGCAGTGTGGCACAGAGAGCCAAAGGGAGAGGGGACAGGGGCTTCCATTTGCTTATGGAGTTTTCTTTTCTGAGTATCCATTTGCTTATCTCTCAAACGCCTTCAGTGAGGTTGCAATCGATGATAAAAATTAATCCACCTCCAAAACAAAAACAAACAAAAAAACGGGGCTGGGGATTTAGCTCAGTGGCATAAAAACCTGCTTGGCAAGTGTGAGGTCGGGAGTTCAATGCCCAGTACAGCTGAAAAAAAAAAAAGTAATTCACAGATGTCTGGCTTTTAGTTCCTTAACTGTCCATGACTTCCAACCTGAAATTTCTAACCCAGTTGCAGCCAATGGCGTGGAGGGAGGGTTCTCCTGTGGGTGGGTGAGCTCAGGCCTTTGCTACCTAGTCCGGAGTTCATTCCCCTCTTCTCAGGCAATCTGCAAGGGCTCCTTAGAACTTCTGTCCCCCACCAATGTCTGCCCAGCCCTCTCTGGGGATTTAGCCATGGAACACTCCAGGCCACATGCATGGCTGTGTCTCTGGTCTTCTGTGGCAGCACGGCCGGAAGCTGGCTCGTCCCACCCGCGATGCACCTGTGGGTCCTGCAGCCATGCAGGGCAGGCGGGTGCCCAGGAAGAGCTCAACAGCAACTCAGGGACTCGTCGGCAAGGCCAGGCCCTGCAGAGAGCCTCTGAGCCCGCAGGCTGGGGCGGGGTGGTGCCTGGAGATGCCCTCTGTGCAGGCGTGGCTGTCCCTGGACGGCTGGGCTCTCCGGCACAGGACCAGAGCCCAACAACTTGTGCCACAACCAGTTGTGTGCTGAGCCCGTGACTGGCCTGCAGGTCTCAACACTGCAGACAAAGCCTCAGAGCCTGCCCTTCCACACCGCTGCCCCCAGCTGCAGGAAGCAGGAAGCCAATTCACAGGGAAAGAGGGTGCTAGTCCCAGTGGGGAGCTACCGGTGGTCCGCAGAGTGGCAGCAACCCGGCCTGTATTTCTGCGCCGTGGGTCCCCACTGGCCCTGTGCCCTCTCCTTTGCGTCCCTCTTTTCCAGACCTCTGGCTGGCTGCACAGACTTCTCCCCAGGAGCTCTGTCCCACGGTACTGGAGAAGCAGCCGTGTTATGACTTATTAATAACCGCCGCTGCTGTCCACAGCATTTCCTTTAATCAATTTCTTGGCTTCTGTGAATATGTAACCCAGATTTAAGCTGCATGGTCTGACAAGCTGCAGTGCAGAGTAGGACTGGGAGCTGTCTGGGAACAGGCCCGGAGCCAGCCCACAGCCCAGGATGGGAGTGTGCCCTCACCCTTCCGGCACAACCTTCATTCAAATGACATTCATTCATTCATCGATTCATTCATTCATCCCAAACCCTCCAGGGGCAGTGTGCAATCCTGGGACGATGTCCTCTGAGGAGCTCCCAGGCTGGCAGAGAAACAAATGCCCAACCACAGCCACACAGGATGAGAGAGCCACAGGCCACGTATACAGAGAAGGGCGTGGATGCTGCAGAGAGCTTTCCTCAGTGGCCTCTGTAGAGCTCTGGAGGAGAGGGGACACAGCCACATCCTGAAGATGACTAGGGGCCACCTTAGGGGAGGAGGGCGCAGACTGGGGCAGCAAGGAATGGGTGTGTCACCTCCTCCCCTTGGCCCACTTCAGCAGGCTCCAGACAGATGCTGCCGCCCTCTTGTCAAGGGACCTGAAGTGACAGGAGACCCGTACACCTGCCTCACCCCCAGGGCCACCGAGCCTTCGCCTCTGGAGAGCTGGCCGCTCCCGAGAGCGCACTGATCAAATCCAGCACCGGGCTCGGGCTTGGACACTGGCGACCACCCGCTCCTCCCGGAATTTCTGCTTCCCTCCACTCTGGGCAGCCTGTCTGCTCACCCCCACACCCATCTCTCATCGCCTGCTGCTGGCCCTGACTTCCCTGTCCTCCCCTGAGGTCTGGCTGCTGTGAGCTGTCCCAGCAGCTCTTGCTCCCACTGTGGCCCCAGACACTGTCCTCTGTAGGTAACCTTTCCTGAGCACACCCTGGGGACCTCCTCCGCCTCCTCTCCCATCCAGGGCTCCACGGCCTGCCAGCACAGACACAGCTTACAATTGCTTGACCTGTTCCAGCAGGTGCCCTCTTGCAAACTGTCCCTCGGTTTCCAAACCTGAAGGCCCTCTGCACGCCCCTTCCTTCTCAGTCCCCGTGCAGAGGCAATGCAGACCTGCCGTCGTCGCCTGGGCCCCTTTGAGCCTCACCTTCCGCCCCATGTAGGATGGTGCTGAGTAGCCATGGCACTGCCCAGAAAACGCTCCCCTTGAACACCTGCACTTCATCCTGACGGCAGAGGCATTTCCCCCCCTCAGGCAGGCAGCAGGCTGGCCCTGCCCAGGCCGCAGCAGTTACCGAGGGCACACGCTGGCCACAGGCTCGGCCTGCTTAGGAACCTGAGTTTGCCTTATTCCAGGGAGGACTCTAACACTTTACCTATTAAGGACGCTGCCAGTGTTTCTAACACAGGCCTGCTCACCTCGCTGGTTTCCATCAAGTAAGTAGGGTATTTATTACAGGTAGTGTAAATCCACTCCTCCCCTGCTGGGCAGTCACTGTGGTTTCACACAGCAGCGCCAGGCAGTGTGACCATGTGCCGGCCAGCCGGACACTGGAAGGGGTGAAAGCTGCAGGGGAGTCTTCTCATGACACGTGCAGAGACACCCGATACCTGGATGTGCACATGGGAGACACCCCATCTCCACACCTGCACACGCACCTGGGACAGAGAGAACCCCATCTCCACACCTGCACACGCACCTGGGCTACAGAGAAGCCCCACATCCACATCCATGTAGCCTCACCTCTGCACCTAGTGCGCGCTCCCCGGGTGTTAGTAGGGATGACCCTAGCCCTAACCCTCACCCCTTTACTGTCCTCAGATGGCACTTCCCAGTGTCCCTGTCCTCAGAGGGCATTCTGAGGACAGTGTATCCCTCACCCATCCTACTCTGCCTTTCCTGCCTTAATACTTGTAGTATTAGTAGGCTGGTCTAGGGCCTGCTTCGGGTACCGTAATCCATGAACACCCGTGGATAAAGGGCCCATACATAAAGGGCCATAATATTTGTGTATCACCTGTGTATGCCAGGGTGCATACACACTTTAATCCTCTTTAGATTGCTTACAATAGCTCATTCAGCGCAAATGCTGTCTACGTAGTTGTTAGATTGCATCTCTTAGGAAATAATAAGAGTAATATCTGCATCCACTCAGGACAGTTGCAATATTTTTAAAAAATATTTTCCAGCTCCAGTTGGCTCCATGTGAGAGCGTGGATTGTGCAAGTGGGAGAGACAGCTCTGTTCACACTGTACCACAGCAGTGGAAGACAAACCCTGCGGAATACCTGCAATATAAAACCACAGAAAGGGGAAGAGAAACACTGACGCCACAGCAAGGACATCACGTGTTTCTGACAAGTACAGGTAAAGGTATAGAGCAGAGGTGGAGACCTGTGTCATGCACGCCACCGTCAGATGTTTGCCATCATTGGAACCTAAGATTTGCCATCGCCAGTATGGAGTATGCCAAAACCACGCCCCACTCCTGACAGAGGATGGGCTGGTGGAGACAGCTTGGTGCTGGGACACTGCCTTCACAAGGGGGTGCATTTCGCTTCCCCCTGCATAAATTGCAATGAAATTTGTGCATAAGAGAGCTCTTTTGGAATGGAGATCTCCCCTTAGGAGATCTAAAACTGCAGTTAAGAGATCACCGATCTGGCAGCTGTTTAGGAATCTTTGTGACAAGCAGCAGGCAGGTACTACAACACTACAAGGTCCAAGAAAGACACGTAGGCCTCCGCCCACCTATCACTCCCCGGCTGCAGGAGCGGCTGCCATCACATCTACCAACACACAGGAGCAGAGCGACCACGCTGGGGCAGAAGCCTGGCCTTGGCCATGAGGCTGCAAGCAATCGTACCCACATGGGTGCCTCTGTAGTGAGCCGGGCTGGTGTCGCCGGTTCCTTCCAGCCTGTTGCGGGGTTCCGGGGCGGCAAGGGATCGCACATCTGGACATTCCTGTGCTTCGCACCTGCTCAGGGAACACATGGCAGGCATTGCCCAAGCTCAGCCAGTGTCTCTGGACCCCTTTCTGGTCTGCAGGTCTCACAGGACCCACTGGGATTCTCTGCAGACTCAGACCCCCGGCGGGTCTCAGGGTGGCCCACTGATCTCTTGGAAGACCACCCTGGAGCTCCGTTTGCCACCCCACCCCTTGCTGGGAGGACTGGGCACACTTGGGAGTTTACATTATCTCCACTGTAACCCTAGGCTGAGCGAAGTTTCTCTGGGGTGCAGGCTGGACCTCCCTGGATTGGGGTTTGTACCTGGCTTGGGCGGGACTCTCCTGTCCCCACTGGGGTCCCCCGTAGGCACCACTGTACTAAACCACAGCACAGGAACCCTCATCTGCACACTTTCGCTCATTTTCAGGACCTTCTGACCAAGCTCCAGGAGCCGGGCCCCCGGCAGCTGCCCTGGGCCAGGTTCCCCGGGGCCGACCCTGTCCGGAGTTTGTCTGTCTGCAGCCCAGGCCCCCAGCACAGAGAAGAAGCTGCCAGGGAGCTGGGTGCAATTGATTTATACTCATCAGTGGGATTTTAAAGTGCGCTGGGGAAAGAGCAAGCTGCAGCTCAGGGCCGCGTTGATTTAAATGGTGAGTATCGAGGCTGAAAGACTGATGGAGAAGAGAGGCAGGTAATGGCGAGGCACCCCTGGAGGCCCATCCAGATGGCTTCAAGAAGTTAATGTGCTCTGCAGGCAAGGCCGAGGGGCCCCGCGGGCTCCCACACACCTGTCCTGGGAAAACAGCCCCAGCAGCTGGGGATTCAGGACTCGATGGCTCTAGGTGCTTCCTGCTTTCTGTCTTTAAAACTCATTTTTCCTTGTTTAGCATTCGCCCAGGGCTGGGTCTGGCCTTCTATTCTTGAGGTCCCCCAGTCCCTTCTGAGGGGTGTCGAGGGCCAACGGCTTTCTGAGGGAGAAGGACCCACCAGCTGCCCATACACAAAAACATGAATTTTTAACACAGCTGGAGTTAGCCTAGGAAGTCTGGAAACTTTTCATAACGATTATTTTAATGATTTAAAGAATCAATATGCCAGCTCTCATTCTTAAAAGTTGCCCTGACTCGCTGTCCCTGGCTCCAGGCTCAGCCAGCTGTTCCTGGTCAAGGGGCCAAGAGGGCGGCGACAACGAATGCTTGCTCCTTACCCCTGAGCCAGTGCCCCCCACATGCCACTGCTTCTTGTGCTCCTTTTTCTGGTCTTGGGGTGTGCACCTCCCACGCACCCAGCCTTGGGCACCCTGGACACGGCTGAAAGGCCGAGAAAGAGGGGCTTGTGGGGACAGCCCCCTGGGGGGGAGGAAGGATTGCTGGCGGAGGCAGGGAGCCAGTGTGGAGACCCAGGCTGAGGAAGGACAGGCTGGGAGGAGAGGGCGAGCCTAGCAAGGGAACAGGAAGACCCCAAAGGGGAAGCGGTGTTCAGCTCAGCTCCACTTCGCTCCTACCTACACCCCGACCCACCCGCGTCTCTCCAAAGCCACCAGCTTCTCATGTGGGCCAGGTGGACACCGCTGAGTGTAGGGGGCTGACTCACTCTGGAAGCTCAGCAGCAATTGCTTCCTGCACTGGGAAGACCCTTCTGGAAGGTTCTCAGAGCACAGTGATCGCCTTTCATTCCTTGCCTACCCTAGAGCCTTGAAGGGACACAGCCTCCTGGTCAGTACTGACTGTGAGCTTCGGGGGCCAGGAGAGTACTTGTCCTGTGTTGGAATCCTGAGAACACTGCCCGGTGCCTCTTTAATAATGCTTGCAAATCAATGAATGAACACGAGATAGAAGAGATCAAATCAAGACCCCCAAACCTCTGCAAACGGTCTAAGTTTAGAAGAAATCAGTTTGTAGGGTTTCTCCTGCCCGCAACCTGCTCCCCAACAATGGTGAAGCCAAGGACAGGAGAGCATGGATCCTGTGCCCGTGACCAAAAGAATGGCCCCAAGGAACCCAGCTGTTTGCACCCTTCCCAGCTGGGCGGTGGTGAGGAGAGGGTGTGGGGCTCAGGGGAGGAGGCTGGACTGGGTGCCCTGAGGCCCCTTAGCTTCACAGTTCCCATCTATAGAGGGCAGAGCACTTCCTAGCCTGTGAGGAGAAGGGTGAGTGTACAGTGCACAGGAAGAGGGGTCCTGTGTCCTTCCTGGCTGGCCACACTCCGAAGCCTCTGTCTCATCTGCCAGCTGGCCCAGGACCCTTGGTGCCTGCTGTTTCCATTTCTGCACCGACCTGCAGGCCATTCAGCAAAAGCCTGGAACCGATGAGTCAAGGCCACCAAGCATCAATTAGGAACTTTGCTTTCTGCCCACCTACAAGCCATTAGCTTGGATCAATACGGCCTCTGCCCCTGGTTGAGCAACCGCTGAGGCTGCTGAAGACCTGGCAGTCAGGACAGGGGCCCGGGCTGCCTCGGGTAGGGGGGCCACAGGCCTCTGGCCAGGGCTCAGCCAGATCAGGTCTGTTCTGCAAACCAATAGTCTGCGGGACACAGTCAAGGCCAGTGCACCAGCTGCCTGGGCCCCTAGGCCGGGCTGGAGCTCCCATCGCTGGTGCCCCAGTACCCAGGATGTTCTGGACACTGCAATCCTCCAAGGGGAGAGTACTCGGCCTCCCATTAGCAGTTGGAGAGCAGGAGGAGGGAGAGACCTGAGCCTGCAGTGACCCTCCCACCCCATCTGTGGACAGCGGAGGGGGACGACCTTGCTCCTCGGAGAGCTTGCTGAAGGCCACTCCCCGCAGCAGCCCGTGTGCCTGCCAGCTCCGAGTTCAAACCCTGATGGGGGTGGGGCAGCCCATTCTGAGGCCCAGCAACTCGCTTCCTGCTGCTTTCTGCACTGTGGCCACCAGGCCTTGCAGCCCCTGGGGTTGTCCCCTGGCCCCTGGCCTTGGTGCCCCTGGCCTTGGTGCATGGGACTTTCTCTGCCTGGGTCCCTGCCCAGTGTATAAAGGTGTCAGCCTTTGGGTCTAGACCCCAGCACTCCCCCTTCCCTGCCAGTTGCCAAGTTCTTAAGCCTCCCAGGGACTTGGATTCATTCAAAAAGTGGGGTAGCAGTGATTTCTTTGCATTGCTGGGAGGAAGATGCTGGGGTGGGGGTGCTACGGACTGAGTTACATCCCCAGCCACTGTTTAGTTTTTAAAATTTGAGACAGGATCTCATTTGGTTGTCCAGATTACATTTGACCTTATGATCCTCCTGCCCCAGGCATCTGGAGGGCTGGGATTACAGGGCAGTACTACCACTGTTATGGTTGATACACTGTGTCAACCTGAGAGGTTTAGAATTTAATTAAGAGTCTCAGCAGGGGGCCAGGGATTTAGCTCAGTGGCTTAAGCGCCTGCCTGGCAAGCGCGAGGTCGTGAGTTCGATCCCCAGTACCAAAAAAAAAAAGAGTCTCAGCAGGGAGCAGGGTTCTTAATTCGTAAATATCGGCATCCTGTGCAGGAGGGGGGCACAGAGAGTTTGTGATTGCTGGCGAGGGGTGTGTGTGTACACTGTACATTATAAGGAAGGAGAAATGGTTTGTTCCCCTCTTTTGCTTTTGCCTGCTGCCTTGAAGTGTTGGCCCAGTGCCATGCCACCCTGCCTTGGAGCCAACTGATTATGGACTGAAACCTCCAGAAACAGTGAGCTAAATAAACCTTCCCTTCCCTAATTTTGGGTGTCAGGTGTTTTGTCTCAGCAACAAGAGAGGAGTAATCAAGACAACCATGCTTGGCTTAAATAGGGGTCTCTTGTGGACTAAAGATTACACAAGTGTCTATACATGGGCAGTGTAAGAGGACTCCAGAATGTGAGCCCCGACAGGGCGCCAGCACGTGAGACACGGAATCCGGAGGTGGACCAGAGGGAGGCGTGGTTTCAGAAAGCGGGTCATAGGCCAGCATGCAGCCCTGGGGTCGATGTGAAGGCACTGCCTGCTCTTGTGTGCTGCATGCTAAAGTGATCCTCAGGCACCCTAACGTCCAGGAGTGCCTGGAGCTGACGTGGGGCCTGCTGGCCAGGACAGCGAAAACCAGGCCCGGAGACAGTGGGCACACGTGATGGGGCTCCTGCACGGGCCTGCTCTGCAGCTCGGGCAGTGAGTTCAACAGCATGAGCAAGGTCCCTGCTGCCAGCAGGTGCCTGGCAGGCGTCAATGTCTGAGGCAAGCAGAGCTGTGAAGGGCCCGGAGGCCACAGAGTTTGAATTAGTGAACATGGCTCCTGGAAACACCAAGAGTTACAATATAACCGCAGGTGAAGTCGGGATTTCTTAGCATCACCCAGTCGATGGAGCCAAGCCACACGCCTCTGCTGGGATCCCCAGGATGCCACCTCCCCAGGACACCTGCCTCTCCACGTCCGGTCTCATCCTGACTCCCTTTCCCTTCCCACTGGCCTGCTCTTGGCCACACCTTTCAGGCCACATATCTGAGGTGTCCAGGACAGACCATGGGTGCTGGTCTTGCCTTCCCTTCTGTCCCTGCACCTGGTGGCAGCGTTGTGACACCTGCTGTGGATGCAGGTATGCGGGGGCTACACACACCCGGCTGGCTTGGTGTCCTTTCGGCAGATGCTCGGCGCACTGTCAGCCTCCACCAGCCTCTGCCCAGGGCTGGCCTTGAAGGCAGGTCCGGCCCTCGGAGTCCTGCGTTTCAGTGGTCACTGATCGTGTCACTGCTGCGATCGTGAGCAGCTCACTTAAACTGTTCCGCCTCCGTTTTCTGTCCGGTCTTGTAGGATTGGCGATTAAAGATTAAAATGAGTGTTTGCACGTACATAGAAGGTGTGCACACACATGGCGTGTTCTAATACTCAGTGGAGACAGTCTCACTTCCCTTCCCTCCTTGAGGAAGAAGTGGGAGCACCCAGTGTGAACAGCGGGGGAGTCACCCCTAAGGTTCCATTCATATGAGACCCAGGAATAGACAAAACCACTCCGCTGATGGAAATCAGAAGAGCAGTATCCTGCAGAGACACAGGAGGGAACATTTGCAGATAAGGGAACTGCCTGAGACGCTGGTGTTGGTGGCGATCATTTAGGATTTGTGTACTGTACTGTGTCCAAGACTTGAGAATCTTCCAAGAGCCCTGCAGATGGCTGAAACTATCAGTTGCCCTGAGCCCCGTAAAAACTGGTTTTTCTCATACATATATACTTATGATAAAGTCAAGAACTTTCACCTTTCACCTAGAGGAACCACTTTACAGCTTCTCTTTGGAAGCTCTAAATTGATCAGCAGCATTGCCCTTGTATTTTGGGACCATTAACAAGAAAAATAAGAGTTGCTTCACTTAAACCCAGACCCTGGGATCCTGACTGGCTCTCTGCTAACCAAGGTGGCTGCTGAATGCGTAACGGGTTGGTAGCAGATACTGCATGGAAACCCTGGGCAGAGGGATGGTTCATATCCCGGGTAGGACAGCTTGAGATACCTCGAGACTATCGTGTTACTCTGCAAGGTGTACGATTTAAAACTTGTAAGTTCTACATTTTTGGAATTTTTCACTTTGCTATTTTTGAACCATGGTTGACTGTGGGTAACTTAAACCACAGATAAAGGGACACTCCGTGAATTGTGCCTTCATAAAAACAAATAAAAATTTTAGAGATAAACAATGAAAACTGTACTGTAAACAGGATTTAAAAATCCACTTACCAGAAGCTTTGAGGCCTCTGTCATTCAAAGATCCCCAAATTCAACCAGGTTCCCGGACTTGTCCCAGACCATGCACTGCCTGGAGGCCTCTGAAATTCCATTTCGGTTCTAAGCAAACTTCTGAAAGGGACATCCGGTGACAGGGAAGTCACGGCCACAGTAGAGGATGTCCAGTCTTGAGCACCTTTGCCATCTGAGTGACTATGTGTTTATATTTTAAACTAAGTGCTATAATGGAAGAGTCAAAGACATGTTTGCCAAGTAAGAAAGTTACTTTGAGGAAGAAAGAACTATTTCTCACAAACAGTGACACGTCTGTGAGAGGGCACAGTTCCTCCTAAGACCTGCCGGCCCACAGGCCACTGGGGCAGGTGCCAGTGCACAGCCTGCTCCTTCATGTCCTGGGTTCGGACATGCGAATGTCAAGAGTGTGCTGCAGGGCCACTGTATTCAGGGTGGTGGCCGGGGGACCACACGTTACACCACACAGCCCCTGAGCATGTGGTCTGCTACCCTAGCTAGGCCTGTGACATCAGAACAGTGACACGGGGAGAGCTAGGCTTGTTTTTTTTGTTGTTGTTGTTGTTGTTTTGTATTTATCTCCACATTTCTAAGTAGTATTCACTCATGGCCGCTCTTTAATTATTCCCTTTTAGCTGTTATCTGGTGACTTCTTACTATGAAAAAACATTTTGGTTTTCATTCTCTTAGTCCTACCACACGAAAGCTCCCACCCTGCCCACCAGGGTCACTGTATTGCATCGTGGTTATGTTGATATAAGGAATTCCCATCATCAGCACAGAGTAATTGTATACGCAATGCGTAAACAATAATAATGTTCATTTCTGTGTATCGACTTTTGTTGCTCTTGGAGTTTGCCTTGCTTTTATACGTGCTTCATTTCCTAGTAGATATCAGTCATCCAACCTGAAACACGCCATCAATTCTCTACGTCAAGACCCCAGCTGTTAATAAGCCATGTGTGGGCAGCATGGCATAAACAGCATCACATTTGATCACTCCAAAGGTCCACGGCGCATCTTAGTATGGCCACGAGAACTACAGAAGTGCAGTAAAAATGTTTCCAGCACCCAGGGCACTCGACCAATGTTGGTTTTCTTTCTCGTGGGCAGATCACTCATCCATCCACTGAGTGTACCCACTCAGAACTCTCCCCACTCACAACACTGCCCCAGCCCACATACTCCTCGGGCTGCCATGACAATGACACTGTGACCAGGTCTGCCACAACTGGGCCCATCAGTCTGACCTCCTCCTCTGCAAGAACGATCCGGTTCGGCGGCCACCGTGATTTTGTCTCACACATTCCAAACAAAGCAAACAGTTAAACACAAATACTGACAGACTGATGACAGAAACATTAAAACTTATATACACTGAGAGAAAGAACACTCATACAAAAGTAAAGGACAAGCAGCAGATTGGGGAAATATTTGCAGCATACAAGTTTATCAAAGGAGAAGCAGAATTTGCTAAGGATATAGGCCAGTTAGAGCAGAGATAGTGCTCCAGCCTCTGTAGGCTAATGCTTTTCCCAAGTTTTGATCATCCATCCAGCGATCGTCCATCATCCATCCATCCATCCATCCATCCATCCACATCCATTGTCCATCCATGCATGCACTCATCCATCCATCCATCCATTCATCCAAACATCATCCATTCTCCATTCATTCATCATCCATCCATTCATTCATTTTTCACTCCTATATGCACCTATCCATCTATGCATCCATGCATCTACCCATCCACCATTCATCCATCCATTCATCCATCCATTATCCATCCATTATCCATCAATGCATGCATCCATCCATGCATCCATTCATCCATCCATCCACCATCCATCAATTTTCCATTTAAAAAATATGTCAAATATCCACTAGGTGCCTTGCATTGGGAATATAATGATGTTCAAACCCAGAAATTGCCCAAACCCTCATGGAGTTCACAGTCCACTTGTATTAATGGTCTTTCCTGTGGTGGGACAAAATATCTGACATACACAAGCTAAAAGAGAAAAGGCTTATTTTGGCTTACAGTTTCAGGGGTTCAGTTGGTGACTGGCTAGTTCCAAGGTGGAAAGAGCATGGCAGAGGAAAGCTGCTCATCTATGGCAGCCAGGAAGTGGAGGGGAAGGAGCTGAAGAAGAGATAAATCTTCCAGAACAGCTCCCTGTGACGCACTTCCTCAGACTAGGCTCCACCTCCCACCTCCTCACAGTCCTGCTAACAGTTATGGCCCTCGGTACTGGAGTCTTTGGGGGAACACTTAATATTTACACCATTACATCAGTGCAGGTGATGTAGATTTTAGAAATCAGCCTCAGACGTGCACGTGTACAAAAGGAGAGAAACGGAACAGAGGAGACGTCAGCGTGGGGCTGGGAACCCGGCGTGGAGTAGGGTGTGTGGGAAGACAGACCGGGCTGCGACCCTTGAGCTGAGGGCCGTAAGGGGAGCAGGGGTTATGCAGTGCATGCGTGTGAACACAAGAGGAGTCTCAGAGGGAAGCAAGATGTGCAAAAGCCCTGGGGGAGGAGGCTCACAAAGCTCCAAGGGACAGGGAGGAGAGCGGTGTGGCAGGGCTTGGAGAGCCGCAGGACAGGGAGGCTCCGGAGCAGCTGTGCTATGAGCGAGGCCAGTGGGCCAGAGTAAGTCTTGGATGTCAATTCGAAGAGCAGTGGAGAAGCCATCGAAGGCTCCTCGCTGGGCTTGTGACAGTTTCCACGTAAAAAGGTGGCCTTGGCTTTGGGGTGCAGAATAGAAGGGGGAGGCAAGGTGGTACCGCAGTCCAGGTTCCAGCAGGTGATGGGCTGGGCGGGATGTGACATGTGGTGGCGCTGGGTGGGCAGAGCCTTTGGCTGGCACCTGTGGGCTGGGGCTGGGCCACAGCTGCACACCTGGGCAAGGGGCCCGAGGAAACGTCCAGCAGGACTGAGGTAGCAATCAGATCTGCAAGCCCTGTGACGGGGGATGCCAGAGAGGAAGCAGCCCTAGGGGGATGGGTAGCACCAGGATCAAGACCTGGGGGCTCCGTTTGTGGCCTGGGGACAGCGGAATGACGTGCTCCCAGTTCTGCCCCTTAGCAGTGTCTGCTCCTGGCACCACGAGGAACCAGGAACCCTGGGGCTAACAGGGCAAGCAAAGAGGTGAGGATGGCAGGTGGAGGTCGAAGTACGGGGGACAGGAGCTCAGGGTGTGGGCCATGCCCACCCTGGACACCTAGCAGTCACCCCCAGAATTAGGCTGGTATTTTCTGTCTTGGAAAGCGGCAGCTATTCTCACGGTGTTGGGAAGTGCGTAGACCTGCGGCTTGCTCCACTGTATGGGTAATTATCTACTGGAGGTTTAATCAATGTATCCCATTTTTCCTCTGGGACCATTGGTGGGAGCAGAGGGAGCTGCCTCTTCTGTTCCCACCCTGGGACCACAGCAGGGGTGGTCATTTGGGTCAGCTGAGGCTGATCCTGGGGGACACAGTAAGGAAAAAACTCCCCCAGGGAGCACTGTGGCGGCCGAGCGGGGCAGGGTCACCAGGCCACGCCTTGCTGGCCCTTGGGCACTACAGCCTGAGCTGGTGTGAACGCTGAATTCACATGTGCTGGTGTGAACTGATTTCCTGAATAAGCTGGATTGCACGGTGCTCAGGAAGCTAAGTGACCACATGTTTCGGGTTACAGGCCTGTGTGGAGCCACTTAAAGCCAGGTAGGGCACTTTGCTGCTGTTCGGAGTGACTGTGTGTGTCTGCACGTGTATGTGTACACGTGTGCATAGGCACATGGGTGTGTGCTGACGTCAGCCTCATTCAACCCCCTCTGAACTCGGCCCGTGCAGGATGTCTGACCCAGCAGGATCTGACCTCAGCAAAGCTCAGGTTGACTCTCAGTGCATCTGTGCTGAGGGGAGGTGGGGCCTTTAAGAGGCAGTGGGGTCCCCTGCTCCCTCTTCATGCAAGGATGGACACAGTTCCCAAGAGAGAGTGGTCAGCAACATCCTCTTGGGGTCCCAGAACTGGGAGCCAAATAAACCTCTTTTGTTTATAAACCACACAACCTCAGGTGTTTTGTTGTAGCAATAGAAGGCAGAACTAGAGTATTACAGGCAGGTCACGGGTGCTAAGGTTTTCCTGGGGGAGGTTTCCTGAGAGCTGACATCTCCAAACTCCTGGAAGGCACAAGGATGCATTTCAGGGAGATGCCGCCTCTGCCCACACACGTCTGGTTGGGGACCAGGTAAGGCCAATGTGCATGGGGAGCAGTCCTTGGGAAGCCCTGGGAAAGCAGTTATAGGACTGGACCCCAGAGGCTCCTGAGCCCGTGGCCAGGTCTGCTTTTGTCTGTCCTGGAACGCGCCTTTTCTTTCCCACACAGCCCACACATTTGTGCGAAGATGAGTCCACACCAGGTGTGGTCCACAACCATCTGGACCAGACAGTGGTCGGGTACCAGGGGCTGGATCTGCACAGCTGTCACTTGCTTGTCACGTTGCTAACATGTGCCTTTCCTAATTCTTAGAAGGTTTGGCCAGGGATGAATTCTGATGAGCTTTCTTCCTTCTACCACAGCCAATTTCTCTTGGTCCCCATTTCTCTAGAAATGTCCCCAGGGAGACAGTTAGTTCTTCCTTAGGAAGCCACAAGCCTAGGCTAGTTCCTGGCGTGGTTCCAGCCTCGTGCCGTGCACCCGGCCACTTCCTGCCTCTGGCTCTCCTGGATCCTACAACGCCCCTGTCCCCCAGCACCTGCAGTCACCCCATCATTCCTCAGCCCACAGCTCGGCAGCACTCTGATCCCCGAAGCCTCCCGATACCTTATTTTGGCAGCTGCATTTGTGACATGTGCTCTTAGGATGCCTCTGGCCATGGCTTAGCATCATACACTTTTGTGGGCAAGGAATTATTTTATTCATGTCTTAAAAGCAGCCCTGTAAGTTTCATCTTGTTGCATGTCCAACCAGATAATATTATCTGGTGGAGGTGCTCCTCACCTCGGCACTAGGTGCTACAGATATTGGGACAAGTAACTGCAGTGGGGCTGTCACATGCGTTACACCAAGCTCAGCAGTGGCCCGAGCCCCTTCCTGTCGAATGCCCGCAGCACTCTCAGGGGAAAAGCCTAGAGTGTCTCCACACATGGACAAACTTCCCTGGGAAACCACTCCTGGTTTCGAACCGTAAACTTGAAATCAGTGTTTGTAAGGTGTTTATGATGTCACAGGCAGTTTCCTTTTTTGAAGCACTGTTTTCTTTCTAGACCAGCACCGTTCAATTAAAAAAAATACAAGGTATAATATGAGCCTCAAAATACTTGTAAATGTTTTTCGTAGCTACCTTAAAAGCCAGTTAAAGGAAAAAAGGGTGAAATTAAATTTCATAATCTATTTTATTTGGCCCAATAGATCTAAAACCTGTCATTTCAGCATGTAATCATTATAAAAGTTACTAAGGAGATCTTTTATGCTCTACAATTTCGCACTCAATCATTAAATCCGGTGTGCATTTTTATCAGTTTGGACTAGTCACATGTCAATAGCCAATGTGGCCAGTGGCTGTCACCTTAGCCCAGGCATAGCCCAGGCAAAGTTCTCCCACTGGCTGGCAGGTGATGGCATGGTCCCAGTGCAGCCCACAGGGCGCTGAGGGTCCGTGACTAGGCAGGACAGCGGGTCCCACCCAGGAAAGTCCTGCAAGCGCTGGCTGTAGTGCTGAGCAGATGGGGTGCTCCCTGTGAGTCCGCAGGAGGAAGTGGGGTCCCTGCCACGCACGCAGGGTGAGCCTCTGTTTCCTAACAGCCACCCGTCTCCAAAGGCCCGTGCTGTTCACAGGGAGGTCTCCTAAAACTCTGGCCATGTTTTGTTTTCTTAAACAGACATATTCTCATCTGAACTGCCCTGGCCAGGAAATCGCTGTCCACAGAGATGCCGTCCCGCCTATCCACGCCACTCTCTGCTTGCCCAGTGGCAGACTCTCCAGATCCCATCGCCCACTGTCCTGACTCTGTGCCCCACCCACCCCAACTCCAGGCCCAGCTGCAGCTGCCTGGGCGTTATCCTAGCAGACAGAACCGCCAGCCTCGGCTGCCCCAGGCTCCCGAGGAAACCCTGGGCTGCTATGGGAGCCCCTCCCTGGGGCCAGGGTCTGGAGGAGCCAGGGCATCGCCCTCCTAGGTAAGGGCCCTTTCTGGTTGTGCTGTGTGCGAACCCTGGGCACCTCCTCTTCAGGAAACAGGCAAAGTTTCCCCAAAGTCTTCCCCTGGTCACTTAGAGCAACAGAGGGCCACTGGACACCGCGGGAAGTTGGGGTCAACACCAACCCCTCGCCGGTCAGGGCGGGCTGGGCTCCACGCAGCCCCAGCGTCGCGATCGTCACCAGCGCGCCCCGGGACGCCCAGCGGCAGTGGAACGCGGGACTCACCCCTGCGGGTCTGCCTGATCTTCGGGCTCAGCATGTTTTTGCAGCCGCGGCGCCGGGCGCGCGGGTCCCAGCCCGGCATCCACGCCCTTGCGCCCGCGCCCTCGCCGGGTCGCTCCGCACGCCCCGCCGGCGTCGCCCTTCGGCCCGTCGGCTCCCTTTCCCGGCTCCTGACGGACGGCTCGCCTCGGGCCACGCCAACCTCGATGCATTATTTATTCATCCCAGAATGAATTCCCATCCAGGCGCACCATTAAAGCCGCGGGGATCTTTGGTGATCAATCACCGGGCCGGACCGGCCTGGCGGTCCCGAAGGCGGAGGGTGAGCGGCGCTGTCCACTGGGGGCGGGGCTTGGAAGAGGCGGGGCCTTGGAGGGCAGGGCGCCGAGAAGCAGATTGGCCGGAGACGCGAGGTGGGCGTGGCTAAACCGGAGTGGGGCGGGGCAGGGGCGGGGCCATCCAGCTCACCAGGCATTTCCCCGTGAGTGGGCTGGCTCAGGGGGTTACAGAGGTCCAGGCAGGGAGCCCCAACCGATGGGTGCACAGGCCTGTGGCTGCCCACCCTGGTCGGAGAGCACTTCCCATGCGAAAGACCCTTGTAGGGCCAGCGATGTTGGAGGACAGGAGGACCTGGTTGTCCTCTGAAGTCCGGATCCAGGAGGCTGAGGTAGAGCCCTGTAGGGGGCGCTAGCCATATATGCCTCCTGGGGAAGGAAGACGAAGGTTTGGATCAGGATCCAAACCAGGCTGAAGGCTGAAGGGCGTGTCCCTGCTAATCCTGCTTCTGTTGAGCGCTGTTGTGCTATGGTAACCCTAAACAGCTCGTAGCGGAGCCTTCGCGAGTGGGTCTGGCCTCGAGACCCTAAAGCTTAATCCCACACGTGCAACCTTAACGACAGCAGCCCCTGTCTCTGGAGTGCCCTGGCCTACAGTCATCCAGCTACTCCTGCTTGCTCGGCTTTGGACACTTGCCCTGTGAAACTCCCGCGATTCCAGAGGCAGAGGGAGCCCTGAAGGCTTCCCCCGGCCCAAACTGTGTACCCTGCCAGGCCCCCCTCCCCTCTCAGCCTTGAGCTCTGAAGAGGCACTGGTTGGATGAGTAGACCAAGAAGCACGCGGGCATGTGATCCCTTCCCCGAGGGCCGGGTTCTTGTGGGGTCAGCCTAGGACAGAGGCTACCCAGGAGCAGAGGGGTAGGTCTCAGAGCTGGAACACCTCATGTTGACTCCAGGGTCACAGGGCGAGCCCCGTGGCCGGTGACAAGGTCTTGAGCAATCAGGAAGTGTGTGTGAGTAATGCAGCCTGCCTGCTGCTCCAAGTCCCAGGCAAGAAAATACCCCAGGACTGGAGTGGGGCCGCTCACCCTCCTTTCGGTTGAGAAACCACCTCCGGGCCCTTTTCCTGTGCAGCTGTTTCTCCCGGTGACGTAAAGTCACCATGCTTGCCGCCAGCTCTTCTGGGGACCAGAGTTTGGAATGGACCAAACCACAGGCCATGGGCTCACACCCAGCAGTCACGCTGGGAAAGGGCTGGAACCTGGGGACAGGGGCCACAGCAGCTCCTCCTTCCTAGCTGCCCTCAGGCCCTGCACCCTGCTCCTCCCCCTGAAGGATCCAAGGGTCCATCTGGAAGGGACGGGGGAGCCTCAGCAAGGAGAGACAGGAGCAGGGCGGAGGGAGGGATCTGTCAGGCATGGTGACTCCCTGCAGACACTTTTCCTGGGAGGAAGCACTCTTTCTGCTGGCCGATGAGTGCTTTGGGCAGAGGAAGGAGGGAGGAGGTAGTGGTATCTTCAGGGGCAGGGGTAGAGCTGGCCCTACCCTTTGTCCCATGCAGCTCCCCTCCCAGCTGTGGCCCTGGGTCTGCCCTCTCTGCTCTCCTGCCCAGAATCTCTGGGCATTTCCCAGGGGCTGCTCTGGGGCAGGCACAGAGGAGGCTCGGCGGGCACTGGGGGGTGGCACTCTCCAGAAGGTGCCTGTCGGTCACACCCCTGTTACTGGACTGCCACCCATCAAGTGTGGCTGGCCCATAGTCAGGTGCCCTCAAACAGTGGTCCTCTCCAGGCACCATGGTGCATCCCTGTCACTCCAGGATTCTGGAAGGCTGAGGCATGAGAATCACAACCCCAAAGACAACAAAGCAAAACAAAGCAACAATGGAGGCTCTCCAGCCTGGCTGCACACAGGGCAGCTCTGGTGACCAGTCCCTGTGTCTCACCCTGCAGCTCTGATGGGCCTGGCTGGTGTGTATGGTGGTCCTGGGGGTGGGAAAAGCTCCACTGAGACCCTTTATGCAGCCAGGGGTGAGAGCACTGCTCCTGGATACAGCTGCATGTCCCTGGGCCCAGGGCCTTTGAAGGGAACCTCTGCTTCATTCCACACAGTGCTCAGTACTGTCTAGAGCATGCACTGCTCAAAAGTTTCCAGTAGAGGGCGCCAGGGGACGGGTTGGGGCTTCAGGGAGAGCTAGGGGTTCTAGCCTTGGGTGGGGCAGGGTGCAGCCCGATAGGAAGCAGAGCCCGGGTTCCCTGTTCCAGAAGCTGCCGGAGGCCCAGAGCTGGCCCTGCTGGTGCAGAGCTGGGAATAGTGCTCCCCCAACTCTGCAAAGCTTGTCGAGCCCAATGTGCCCCGTCTGCCTCTGCTCCCTAATGTGTCACCCAAGGTCTCCCGGCAGCTCCCAGCCTCTTCTGTTCTTCTTGTCCACCCTGGAGGGTGAGCTGGACTGGCCACCTGGCACCATGGGCAAGAGGCCTCATCTTTGTTTCCAGGAATTTTGCAAGCCAGAAGTTTAAGGAAGACATCACCAGAAAATAAATTATACCAACTTACAGTGAAGTAAATTGTATTTCAAACACAGCCAATGAATTTTCAACTCTTCTTCACTGCCCTGTCATTCAACCCCACCCGGAAAACAGTGTCCTGGGCAGACGCACATCCCTTCCCAGCTCTCTATCTGGGAGAATCTACACGGAGGAGATCAGCCAGGGCTACCAGCCGGGCAGGGGACATGGGTTTTCTTCCCAAAGGCCACCTTGGGCATTCCATGGAGGGAGAGGTCGAAGCCATGCAGTGTGGATGCCCGAAGAAAGCGTGGCTCCTAGCTGTCACCTTTCCTTCTCCCTCGTCGCCAAGCCCAAGGCCACCGGGACCTGCTACAGGCACTGGGGTACCAGGGAGCCGGCACCTGTCCCTTAAGCATCGTGGGCAGGAGGAGGGGAAGTGTGCTGCCCACATAGCTAGCTGCCCAGGTACCACTGGCCACCCCTGCCCTTACTTGGCTCCAACGAGGAAGTACGTCTGCAATGACTTCCCCTCCCAGAAACATGGGGAGGGAATCAGATTCTAGGCGCTGATGAATCACCCATCTGGTCAGTTTTGCATTGCCGAAACCAAGCCTTCACTCTGTCAAAACAGCTGCCGCTGTGGAAAGGCGGGGCTGGGACGGGTGGGAAGAATGGGAATTTCCCAGGTGCCTTTGCGCTCCTTCGCATCTCTCCTGCGGTGGTCACGTGCCTGGTCACGTCCTTCTGAGCGAACACTGCTCACCCTGGGCACCTCTGCCCCTCCCCCGCCTTCCTCCTTTTGCATCTGTAACCCTCCATTTCTTTCTCCAAGGCAATGGACCCAGTCTCACCGTTCTGAAGACCTCCTTGTCATGGAGCAGTGGAGGTTGGTTTTGGTTGTGCAATGCCCGCTCCTTCCCCGATTTGCAGCAACGCCCCAGCTCCCTCTGTGAGGCCATAAGGAACTGATCTGCTCTGTCCCTGGCAGGCAGGCAGATGTGGTCACGTGACCAAGGCTTGGCCTCTCTTGAGTTTTGAATCTCCTAGACAGAGTGGACTTCACAGCTGGGACAGGGACACTGCCCCACTGTGACACAGGACCCTCTAGCATAAGAGCTATCCTGCCCACACGCTTCCTGCTGGAAGACGACCGGTATCTTTTATCTGTGGCCACTGTCATACCTGTCCCTGAGCCTGGCTCCCCAGTCCCTGACAGTGTTATAAACTTGCAATCAACCCTGTCCGGGTCGCCTTTCTGTGACTTGCAGGCCCAGGATTTGAACTGAGGTCCAGATTCTCATATTCCTCTTCGCGCTCACTTTTCATCCTGCAGCAGCCCTGGGGGCGCCCTTTCCCACCTACCCCTGCCCCTGCTGAAGTCACTTTCCTCCCTCTCTGCAAATTCTGCCGTCACCTGACCACATGACCGCTGCACGCTGCCTTTCCGGTTCCGGCCCCGGCCTCTCTGGCCTGGTGTGCACTTGGGTGCCGGTCAGCCAGCTGAGATCTCAGCCCTCTGTCTGGCTGACCCTCCTTCCTCCTCGGTGTTTTACACTCCATCTCAGCTGTTCCCAAGCCCACTCCTGCTTAGCTGTCCACCTGTGGCCTGTGCAGACCACCTCACCTGTCCTGTCTCTAGCGGCTCTGCTCCTACGGTGCACCTATCAAGTGGGGTTCTCGGGGGAGCAGTTTACTCTGTTCAGCAGGTTGTGGTTCCTGTGATGTCACCACCGGCTTGGGACTGAAAGTATTTTCCTGCAGTGAGCAATGAGCATCTCTTAGCCAAGTTCTGTGACCCCCAAACTCGCCCACACACTCACAGAATGGACACCCATGGACCTCATTGTCTCCTAGGCAACCAGTGGCTTCATTCAGCACAGCTCCGGCTCCTCACAGGCCTCAGCCCACCGCTGCAGGGACAGACCCTGCTTGCTGCCCCCAGCACCCTCCTTAGTTCCTGGGTCATTGGTAGAGCCCAAGGCGAGGTCACAGAAGCCAAACCTAAACAGCCACTCTTGCTGGTCCTCAGAGCACAGAAGATGTCATGTTGGCCTGGCCTCCCGGTCTCATCCTGCTCTCCAAGGGACATTCAGGTGTGGACAGTGAGGAGAGAGCTGGATGTAAGTTTATGTTGCTTATAAACCTTGGTGGACTCACCACTAAGAAGGATGCAGAAAAAAGGAAAAAGAGAAACCAAGACCGGAGTGAGAAGCTGCCACACTCCAGGTTTGCTGGGAGGAGAGAGGGCTAACATGGGGGGCTGCGGGTGGAAGAGGACCCCAGAGGTACCATGCCGTGGAAGGCAGGACCATGAGCAGAGGGTCACTCTGCATCCAGCAGGGGACTGGTCTGGGGTTATGGCCAGGGAGAGACGTCCCACAACTAACAGGAGTAGGTGGACACTGCCAGTCACAGTGGGCTGGGAAATTCTTGGTGCAGCCTAATTCCTGCTGTATCATGCACCCCGCATTCCCTGAGTTCCTCCGTAAACAAAACCAAACAGCTCCCCTAACTAAAAATGCTGAGTAGGCCATTTGAGATCCGTGTTTTAAAACAAATAGGTGAGGCATGAAATCAGTGAAATGGCGAGTAAGGAATTTTAAACGTCTGTCTCTCCACCCTGTGCCAACAAGCAGAAAGTGCCCCAAACTGGCAAATCAGCATTTTAGAACTTCAGATGTTAACCAAAAACCTTGCTCCACCAAGGGAATCTTTAATCAGAAAACTCAGCTGATGGATCAACTTAACAATTTGTGCCTTTATGGCAACATGAAAAAGTTCGTGTTTGGTAGGCGCTGTACTTGGAATCTCGGTCTTGCCCCAGGCGAATGGTGGGTGGGGTGAAGTGTCTGGTGACACCAGCCAGAAGCAGCAAGCTACAGCCTCTGGCCAGCCTCAGCGTCACCCCGGGAGGAGTGGGGGCTCTGTGGCTGTGCTAAGCTGGGAGTCAGGGCGGTTAGGTGTGTCCGGGCATGTGGTCTGGACCTCCACTGTCCTCCGTGGCCTCCGTCAGGGGAAGCGCATCGGTGCGTCCCATGGCATCTCACACTCGGGTGGCCGTGCGGCCAATAACCTCCTGCCTTGTGCAAACACCACTTCCTCGTTCACAGCCTTGCTCAGCTCACAGGCGGGGTCTCAGTGTGTATGCGCTGCAGTGGAGCAGGAAGGGGAGGCCACTTCAGAGGAAGTGATACCAGGGACAGACTCCAGTGCCCCATGCCAGAAAGGGCAGCATTCACTTTGGGGTTCATCAAGTACCACTGGGAACCTGGTTCCCGTCACCCTGAAGATGCAAGTGATCTCCGCTTCTGCCATTTGTCTAAAGTGGTGTTGGCTTCTAGGATGTCACAGGATACAGTGCGCTATCACTATGACAGTGCTTGGGCTTTGGAATCGGACAGTCCTGGGTCAAAGCCTGGCGCCATTACGTCCTGGACATACCATTTCATCTCTTGGTGACTCTGTTATCTCAGCTGTCTCAATGGTCCTCCCCAGGGCTGTCCTGGAGATCAAGGGAGATCAAGAATTTAAAGTATGTAGCCCTATGCTTAGTACTTTTTCAGCTCTCTGAAAAACACAGGCATGCGGATTCCTTCACACCGGTACCCCTAAGACGGCTGGGGAAGCAGGTCCCACATTCCTGTGAGCCCTACGGTAGGGAGAAAGGGGCTGAAGATGTAGCTTGGTGGAATAGAGTACTTTGCCTAGCGTGCACCAGGCCGTGAGTTCAATCCCCGGCACCACAAGAAAAGTTACAATTAAAGTAGTGAGGGGCGGGGGACACAGGCCTGGGCCGGGCTCCTGCCACGCCCTGGACAGACGCAGACCCCGCTCTGCTCTATGTGCAACACTTAGCTCAGGATACTTTACGCTGGGTAATAACACAGTCAAATCAGCACTTCTTCAAACAACCTCGCTTGGTCCTCCTGGGTTCCCCGGGGCAGGAGGAGCCTGATCTGACCTGGGGACGCATGCCTGGTCCCTGGCAACCTCGGCAGGTGTCACATCTGACCCGCTTTCCTTCCCTGTGCGTAGGGAGCTGTGTAACACGGGAGGAGATGGCAGGGGCTGCTGACCACCCCTGTCCCTGCCCGCTCACCCACGTGGTCACCCCAGGGTGTAAACTACCCTTTGGTGGTGATTCGCAGAGGAGTCATGGTGAGTTCATCAGTGTTGGAGTGCAGGGAACCTGAGTTCAAAGCCCTCGATGGCCGGGCTAGCTCGGACCTTTGGCTTCCTCACTCATAGAGGGGGCAAAGAGCCACCTCATGGGGTCCGGAGGTCAAGAAGAGGCCCCCCTCCCCCGTGTCCCTTCACGCACCCTTCACAGCAGGGATGGGTCGTTAAATCCCATCTGTGGGCCAGGCCGTGTGTGCTGGGCCCTCGTGTACCTTACTCTGGCAGGCCTTGCCTGGCGCGCTCCAGGGCCGCCTGCCTGGCTGGTTTTCTGCCCATGAGCTTGGCAATAGGGAGGGTTGCTGCCTCTCTGCTGCCCCCTGGTGGCCATCACAGTTTGGGGACTGGAACTGCCATGAGGGATGCGGCCCTGCAGCAGCTTGGGTTCCAGCTCTGCTGTCTTCACTCTCCTACTGGGTCCTCAAGAAAAGATGTCACCCCTTGTGCACCCTGCATCTCTAGGGACTTTAGGACTGTGTTAAGAGTCACACCCGGTGGGCTTGCCACGGTCCCTCAGTTGGAGGTTGGAAGTGGTGGCAGATGTGAACCGAAGGACAGAGCCACCTGGGAACCCCTTGGAAGGAAATAAGTGACCCGCATGCTGAGGCCACCAGAGCCCCTCCCCATGCACCTGGTCTTGGCATGGGCCTTGGGTTGACACCGAAACTGTCCCAGTGAGAGTGTCCTCTCTCAGGAGGAATCAAAAGAGGAACCCAGCACACAGCATCCTGTGACTCACTGGCTGTCACACTTCTGCAGGGGCAGTCAAATTGGTCCCAAAATATCACTTCCTGAAATGACTGGTGGTTAGAACGGGTTTTTTCCTTCATGTAAAGCACTGGGTATATGTGTGTGTTCTGAGATGTAGCTTGACTCCTAGCCTGTGGTCACACATGGTTCCCACCACCAGCAAGGCCACTCGGCCGGGTCAACACCTGGCCTCCAAGCTTTAGGCCCCAACTAGCAGGGAAGCCCCTAGCAGGCAGCCTAAGTCACTTCCCTCACTGGTTCTCCATTTTCTTGTCCGGGAAACACAGGAATTGGGCTGGAAACCCCATGGCCTCTTTCAGATCTGGGGGAACAGGGCTGGATCAACAGATCGACAGCTACTTTGGGCTGACTCATCGGAAGGTCTCATGGCCCCGGAGAAGCATGGGTTCGAGGGCAGGTTGGCTAGGGTGCAAGGATCTCACCATTCTGCACAGTGCAAGAGTCTGTCCCTTGGCAAGGTCGCGGCTTCTGAGAAACCATGGCGATTCTGT
Source organism: Dolichotis patagonum (assembly GCA_004027295.1). Taxonomy (NCBI): domain Eukaryota; kingdom Metazoa; phylum Chordata; class Mammalia; order Rodentia; family Caviidae; genus Dolichotis; species Dolichotis patagonum. The sequence goes on from PVJX010001344.1 coordinate 147,672, forward strand.
TGACCATGACGCCCGAGCTACGGAGTGAGGAGTAGATGACTTAGCTACATGAGGCATGTAGTGATGCCTGCTGACTGTCAGAGTCCTCTGCTGTTCGGCCTCACGCTCTTGTGCATTTAGGAAGCCAGTTCACGGACTGCAAAGCTGTACCACCGGAAAGAGCTGTGTCGTGCTGAGGGTGTGAGTCCTGGGACAGGCAGATCTGGATTCAAGTCCTGGCTCCTGACTCCGTTAGCTGTGCCCGGTCACTCAGCCAGATGGGGCAGGCGTGTGTGCCATGATCCTGTCCAACTTGGATGGTTGTTCAAGCAAGGTACTTGTGTCAGTGATGCTGAATTGCGGACTTGATTAGTTTGGGTGACACCTGGGGTGGGTCGTGGAGGCGTGACCCTGGGTAATGTATCTGGGATGGCTCCCCTTCCTCTCTGGCATTTTTTCTCCATTCTGTTCTGGGCAGTCATGAGCTGAGAAGTTTTGCTCCGCCATGTGTCCTCCTAGCACCAGCTGGTCCACCACAGACCCAAGCTGCACGACCCTGAGCCAAATTAAACTCTCCTTTAAGTTTCAAGTGTCCAGTAATTTGTCCCAGTAACAGAAAGCTGATTAACACAGCACCCATCTGGGTTCCCCAGCACACAGGACCTGGGCCACAGGTGGCATTCAGTGATAACCTAAATACCTGTCCCTGCTGCTAGGCGTGAGTGAAAGGACAGGAGCGCGCCGTGGCCGCCTCTCTGTGACCTCACAGCCCCGTGAGCTGGGCCTTATCCCCGTTTTACACAGAGGAAGCTGAGGCCCCGGGGAGACCCAGAGTCGGTCACTTGGCATTCATTTGGGACTCCTGTTCCTAATGCACCTTCTGGTTCCTGGAGCACATTTGTGAGGGAGAGTCTCATGCACCCCTGCTCTACTGGGCCTTTTCTTCCAGTTGGGGACAAACTCAGAGAGGGAAGGTCTGATGGTGTGTCAGCTTTAGGGGATCCAAGGGGCTGCTCTGTGTGCACAGCCAGCCACTCCCAGCCCCCCCCCCCCAGCATGTTCACACCGGTAGCACACCATCGTCACCCAGACCGGAAGGGGCTTCCTTAGACGCTGAGCTCAGGTCAGGAAATCTAGCTCCCCAGACCCGGCCAAACAAGAGTCCAGCTCTTAAAAGCAGCCCTGTCCCTTCTGCAGTCGATTGACTGCAAAGACTTTCGGGGTGGTGGTGACACGTGCCCGTAATCCCAGCACTCTGGGCGGCAGAGGCAGGAGGATCACGGGATAGAGCCCAGCCTGGGCAATAACTTAGCGAGTCCCTGTTTCAAAATCAAAACTGAACCCGGGCCGGGAGGAAGCTCAGTGTGGAGGCCCTGAATTCAATTCCTAGGGCTGCAAACAAGACAAAACCCTCCCAACTTCTGACAGCTGCTTTCACGGGAGACCTGGGCCGCAGCAAGCCCATTTTTACCCTCGTTGACCACCGGTCAGCCCTGTAATCTGTAGCAAGGCCACCTCACCACCAGCCCCTGCAGAGGCGCCAGCAAACAGGCCCAGATGCCAGAACTGTTTACTATTTGAGACCCTGAGTGTCAGTGTTGCTTTGTGATAGGGACACCACCACACAGGGGCGGAGGACAAACTCCCAGGGCCTTGGCCTGCTGCTCCTTAAACACTTGATTTGTGTTTTCTTCTGAGGCAGTTGGGGATCAAAGAGGGGCCCACAGATGCCCAGATAGTAACTGAAAATGCAAAGCTTGCGATAGCTGCTCTGCACTGTACCTGGGCGCCGACCCTCGATCTCAAAGGGAGATTAGCCCTGTGTTTACAAAACTTATCTCACCCCCCCATTAAGCTCGAGGACATGGAGATAAGAGATCTATAGAGATATGCAGCCACCCAGGAGCACCCCCAAGTCCCCAGTGGTGGCTCTCGATCTGTGGTCACTTGGATTCCAGTTGACTCTCCCCCACTAGAGCGAGACCACCCCGTGCAAGGATTACGGTCGCTGGGAGCCTGAGTCCTTCCCTCAAGCAACAAGGATGTCTCCAGAGCACCCTGCAGCCCACCCTGAGATAGCCATCAGCCAGCCACCAGCCCGCCCAGCAGACCCGTGACCTGGCCCTGTTCTGCAAAGGGTTCCCCGTCTGCTCCCCGAGCTGCCCCGGTTTCCCTGTTTGCTATGCGCCTAGGCTTCTCACGGAAGTTTCTCTGTGATGCGATTTGACTCTACAGGCCCAGTTTTGTGTTATGTGTAGGGGAGATAGTTGGGGGTCTTCCTCTCCTCTTTGGGGGACATCTGTCCTAGGACCCCATCCAGTGACAACCTCGCAATTGCCAGTTGTCTCCTTCTCCACTGGCTCTGGATCTAGTCATGATGCAGTCTCCCTGGTGAGGCCTTGGTTGTGTCGCCTGCCCTGACTCCAGCCTGGGAGCCCAGCATGTGGGCCACACATGGTGTTGGTGAGCAAGAGCCTGACTCTGTCGTCCCCTGGTCCTGTACCTCTCAGTCCCTTCTGGACTCATGATGACCCCTATGTCTCGGGATCACCGTGAAGACTTGAGCGGAGTGGATGGCTTTCGGTGGCCCTGACACTTGGGAAGTCTTTGCCATTGGAGCTGGATCCCTGGCTGAGGTCCCAACCCATGGCTTCATTACCAACGCTTCCCGGGGGGCGTAAGATATTTCATGCCTTTGCCTGTGACTGAGGCTGCACACACCCAGTGGGGGGCGCCAGCAGAGCGGGGCAGGGACTCATCCAGGCCGTGCCTTGGAGGGTGTGGTGTGGCACTGGGAGCTGGGCTGGGGTAGATACTTGGTCTTCGTAGCTGGGTCCTGGCACAGAGCTCCTGAAGTCCCGGGGATTTCGAGAGTGATGGAGTGAAGGCAGGGACTCCTGTGTGCACCCCGAGCCTTTTCCAAAGGCACCCGGGGCCTTTGTTAACAAGGGAACTTGGGAGGGTGCGGGACGGTTGCTGAGGCTGCAAACCCAGTGACCAGAGCGCTGGACTTCCGGGATCATCCTCCTCCCGGAAGAGGGGCCGGATGTGGAGTTCTGTGGCCGGGAACCATGGGTTTGATCCATTGTGCAGAGAAGACTGAGTCCGGGTTTGGGCACTCCCGGGTTGGGCCCCTCAGAAGGCAGTGGTGTCCGCTCTTCCATCCCCCTCTCTCGTCCGAGTCTTCCTTGGGTGCTCCGTGAGTCACCCTAGCAAACCACTGACACTGAGATGGGGTCGGTGCCCCGGATGTTGGGCAGAAGTGTGGGTGGCTGGACGGACACCCAGTTGCCACAGGTGTCAGAAGGGGAACAGTGCTGACTCTGCCTAGTTCCTGTCAGAACTGGGTGAAGTTAAACTGTTGGGTGCCTCATTGGTGTCAGGCGGTCTGAGGACACTTGTCCTCCCTGGAAGCAGATCCTCCTTCTTCCCGTCAGAGCTGGACAGAGGAGGCTCTGCAAGGGGCCCAGGATCGCTGAGGAAGGGTCCCCCTGTCCTCTGCTCTCAGGGCTCTGTCCCGTCTGGGAGCTGCTTGAGGAGCAAGTCTGGAGGGGAAGTTAGGAACCTCTGGACCCAGAAACGAGGCAGTGGGCACAGCTGGCCGCAGTGGCCAATGTCTAGTCTCCCATTCTTCCCTGCAGTGAGCAAGCAGATTGGTTTTGTGGGCAGTGGGGTGCCCAGTGTCCACCTGTGCTCAGCACAGCCCTGCCTTCCCCGTGCTGTGCGGAGGTGGCCAGGAGCATGTGGCACCCGGGATGGGGCGCAGTGTCTGTCCCTGGCGAACGTCACAAGCCTTGCTCTGGCGGAGCAGGTGCCTCAGCCCTGGTTCTCACACGTGGCTGCCCAAAGATGCTGCGTAAATTCCTGCACATAGAAGACGGCGGCTCTCAGAGGCGGTGAGGAACGTGTGCCAGGCAGCTCAGTCTCCCCCCGCCAGGCTGCCACACCTGGTGCCCGTAGTGAGGACGGCCAAGGTGTCCACCTGTGAGCAGGAGCAGACTGTGCTTTGCTGGCTCCGTCCCTGCATCCTGAGACCCCCCCAAACCAAAGTGCAGGCCCAGAAATCTGCTTTCAGGAAATGGATTCTTCCTGGGGACCCTGCTTCCGGTTCTCCCCGTGGCCCTGCGATCATCTTGCTGTGGGCATCAGGGTGGGGGACGGCAGAGAAGCGGCTGGAGGAAAAGAAGGAAGCTCACCTTCCCAGCCATCAGTGCACGCAGCCTGCGCCCAGAGGATGCCAGCCACCAGATGACAGCCCCAGACTCCCGGGCTCCTGGCAGTGCCCCTCGTGGAGGATGGAAGGTCAATCACTGCAATTACAATCGCTTGTAAGTGACTAGAGACTCTGGACCTGGCTTCTGCTGCCACCACCCAGATGGCTCCAAGGCTGAGCAGCCCTGGCAGCTGACAGGTGGCATCAGTGTGCACTGGGAGTGCCCCAGTTTGGGGTACACTTCCTTCAGGGTTGCGTGCTGTGGGGTACAGAGGCCTGGCCTTCCTGCCCCAACTCAGGGTGGCCCCGAGGCCTCCCAGGCTCAGAGCTAAGCCTGCACCCCGGCACAGCTCCCCCATATCCACCTGCGCATCTGTCCCCTGGACCACTCTGGGCCGAGGGCGCCGTCACACAGGGACGGCCCACGCTGCTCTTCTCTTCCGTCCTCATCCAGTGGAGAGGGACACGAGTGTCACGGTCTTCTGTGGGTGACAGCAGCTGTTTCTGCTTCACACTCCCTGTGCTGCTTGAATTCTTTCCGAGAGCACCTGAGGATAATCAGCCAGGCTGTGTGCTGGGCTCCAAGAGTGGGTCCCTGAATCCAGAGCCCCCCACTAAGAAAATCCTCAAGGCCACAGCCGGAGACTCACGGCAGGAGTCTACTGTTTGTCTGAAAGGGATTCCCGTTCCTCCAGGGGATACCCCAGCCCTTTGGTGAACCCTGCTCTGGGTTAATACTTAATCATTGCTGCAGACTCGTGAGACATAGTCCGTCACTATGCGAGATGTGACGAAACTCTCCGGTGAGTATCTGAATTAAAACGTGTCTTACAGAAAAAGACCCCCACGAAGTGCTCCCCTGTCTCTGAACGCACTTATCCCCGTGTTCACGCCACTTTCTGAAGCACGTCTGGAGTCCACTTTCCTGAGTGTCTGTACAGAGTGTGATAAAAACACAGCGAACGCTGAGCTGCGTGCCAGTGAGCTCCACGGGAGGCCCATGAAACCCACGGCCGCGTGTCCCCATCCCCCTGGTTCACGGCTCTGACCCTGTGACGTCCAGCTCTTCCCAAAGTTTAAGTGATCGGGCCGGGGGTGTGGCTCAGCTGTACAGCACCTGCCCGGCGAGGGCAAGGTCGTGAGTTCGATTCCCAGTACCAAAAAATCAAAACAGTTACAGAGACCACGGAGAGCACAGGACAGACCCGCAGGAAAGAGGACTCTGGAACTGCTTCAGAAAGTGGCGAGAATGGGGCGAGTGCATTCGAAGTGAAGAGGAGGGTTGTGAAGAGGGTTAATGGCAAACAATCTTGTTGCAAAGACATTTTTAAGAACATAAAAATGTTCCCTGTGGGTTTTTTGATCAAACCTTGTATCCCCCAGATAAGAACACCAAGGGAGCAAGCAGTGGAACCAAGATCTCCACCCTGCCCTGGCTACCTCCAAAAACTGTTTTTCTCTTTTCACAATTGGCAAAATGAAGTCAGTGGCAGTATTTCAATTCTCAAGTGCACTATTAAAAAAATGAACAGTTGAGCCATGGACTAGGAGAAAATATTTGCAAATCAGCTATCTGAAGAAATATTTGTACCCAGAATATATAAGAATGCTTGCAACTTTAATGAAATAAAATGGGGAGACCAAGTACAAATGAGCAGAAAATTTGAATAAGCATATTGGCAAAGGAGACACATAAACAAGGAAAAAGATTAACAATGTCATTAATCACTAGACAAATGCGTTGTTCTCCCAATGATAACTACTTTATATCCACCATGATGGTGTTACAGCCTGGATTTGAAATGTCTTCAAAACTCACGCACTTAGTTGGCATACCATAGGGTTTTGGCAGAAGTGACTGGATCAGGAGGGTCCTAATCTCATCAAGTCGATTAATCCACTATAAAATGATTTGACTGCATTATAGGGCAGAGATGGAAATAAGATGGGGTCTGGTGAGAGGGCGTCACGGGGGTGTGACTTGGGGATTCTATCCAGTCCCCCTCTTCTTCCTCTTGGGCTTTTTCCTTTTGTGTCTCTGCCTCCCCGCAGCCATGAAGCGAACAGCTCTGCCATTCTCTGCAGTGCTGCTCTGTTTTACAACAGGCCCAGCAGCAACGGAGCACAGACACCACGGACTGGAGCCATGGAAAACATGAGCCAAAATAACTATTTTCCCCTCTAATTTGATGCGCTCAGATACTTTGTCACAGAGACAAATGTCCACACAGAGAGCTCCATTACAAAGAGACAATAGCAGGTGTTGGCAAGATGGTAGGAATGCAAAGTGGTAGACACTTTGAAAAATATTTAGAGAGCATCTTAAAAAAAATGAAACAAATCCGCCACAAGAGAAATGAAAGCAAATGGGCACAGAAACACATGTGTGAGCGTTCAGAGCAGCGTAATTCAGGATGATAAACCCGACTAAAAACAGCACTGACGTCCATCAGCTGGTGAGCGGATAAAAAAATGAACATCTGTCCAATGGCACATTATTTGGCCCGAAGGACACACTTCTGATACATGTAAAACATAAGCGATCCTCAGAAACCTCAGGCCACGTGACACAGGCCTGACACACGAGACCACACGTTTATCTGCAATCTCTGGAAAAGGCAAATTCACAGAGACAGGGTCAGTGCCAGCAGGCTGGAGCTGGGACGGGGGACTCACTGCAAATGGACATGGGGAGGACACAAATGTCCTGAACCCAGATTACCATGATGGTTCTATAAGTCTATATATTTACTAAAAAACCACTGAATCGCACACTCAGAATAGGTGAGTTTTATCAGGAAATGTAGACTAGAGTAACGGCTGCGTGTGGGATCTTTACTGTCCTCCCGAGGGCCATGGTCCCAAGGGAACACTGTTGGGAGGTGCCGGGAACTGCCAGAGGGAGGCCCCGTGGAGTGCTCGGGTCTGGAAGGGTCGCTTCTTCCTCCTCTCGTTCTCTTTTGGGCCACAAGGTGAGCATTCTGATTTTTGCACGATGCGTGGCTTCACCTCGGACCCAGCAACAGCACCAGTGGTTCACAGGCGAGCACAAAAACTGGGAGATACGGGACACCCTTTCCTGTCACAAGTTTCTCATGTCAGGTGTTCTGTTAGCGTGGTGGCAAGGCGACTGTCAGAGTCCTAAGCACCTTGTAGAAATGTGAATTAGGAGGGAGCCTAGGGAAGTTGGAGAGGGGTGGCAGGCATGGGTGTGATTGCCGTGGACATCTTCCGGCCCCTCTGGACACGTGGTGGGACTGCACTTCCTGGACTCCCGTGGGCAGCTGGGCAGCGCGAGTCACAGATGCACATGGCGTGTGACATGGGTCTCTCTAGGCTGAGGGCTTCTCTGCCCCTCTGAGGCCTTCCAGAGCTCACCTTTGGGCCTCCAGCCTGGCAGCCATGGGCTGTGAGCCTGGCTCTCCATCGGTCCGGGGCTCTGAGTCACTGTGATGGACAGGAAGCAGCCCCTACCTGGCCCGAGACAGGTGACGGTGGGACCTGTCCTATTCTCCCAGCCTCAGCAGAAGGCAGTGCAGGGTAAACATGCCCCGGAATTTGTGAGCCAGGTGGCTGTCTGGGGCAATTGGTCTAGAGTCGAGCAGTGTACCCACCAGCCTGGCACATCCAGCCAGTGCCAGGAGGCTCGCGTGGCTGGGGCTGGAGGCCATGTGCCCTCCCTGAGGGCTGCATGGAGGAGGCCGGGAAGAGCAATGCAGAAACAGCGAGCGGCTCGGGAGTCCACAGGGAGATGTGAGCGAGGGACGGGTCAGGAGGAGCTCGTTTGAGTTCAGGTTAGGTAACTTTGTGACTGTGTGAGACCCTGTCACAAAATCAAAAGGGCTAAGCATGTTGCTCAGTGGGAAGGGCTTGGGGTCGATCTTCAGGATGGAAAAAAAAGGCCAGATGAGGGCTGACATCACACCCTCCTGCCATGAACAGCTGTGATCAGATCTGTCCTGTTTATAACTTTCCATAGCTCCCTACTTCCCACGAGCAAGATTCTGGGATTCCCAATGCCTTCCTTCCCTCCTTCCCTCTCTCATTTCCCCTTCTCCTCCCCTGGGTCTCCTGCTCCCTAGGACAGAGGCTCTTGTCCTCCCACCCCCGCCTTGGCCATCCCTTAGGCCTTGGACAATAGTGATCGGCAGGATGAGACAGGGGTCCCTGTTCCAAGCTGCCCCAGCCTTGGTCCTGAAGTTGACCTGTGGCCAGGGACTTGGCCATAGGAATGGCTGGATTTGGAGCAGCTGTCACCAGCCCTCTTCTTTTCTGGGAAATGGGCCAAAAAGACTCCTTGTGTGTGGCAGTAGAGTGTACCCCAGACAGCCAGCCATAGGCAGAAGCCACCAGTTGGAGCCAGGTAGATCAGAGACAGGAAGTTTGGGGAGCTGATGAAAAAGAGGGTGCAATGGGTGTGAAGTGGTGGGATGATTCTTGGATTCTTGGGGGAAACTGAGGTTGGTTCCACATCAAGGGAGCCATGGGCAGTGCCATCTCTGTGTGAGGGTTTTAGCATAGCCCACAAGTAAGGGACCTGGCTGGTGTTTGGCTTCCTAGTAGAAGGACAGTTCTGGAAGGTTCTGGAAGGTTCTCAACTTAGTAAAGTGAAGTTGTGGGCAAAGGGGGCAAAGTGAAGAAGTGAGGCACAACAGTATAATTTTGGCTCCTAAGAACCTTCTATTCACCCCAACTCCTTCAAAATATCAAAGAAAAAGTCTAGATCCTCACAAATCACCTCAGCTGACAGAAAAAGAGGGCCAGGGGGTGGGAGAGATCAAGGATGCCTTTCTTAGGGCAGTTGGCTCTCTTCCCCTCTGAAGACCTTCCTGATGGCGTAGTTATCCATATGGTGCCATCAAAGTGTCTGAGATGAGACAATCCTTACTCACTAATCCAGCCAGAGCAATGACGCCTGGATACTCGCCCTGGGGTGGGTGAACCTCAGAACCACTCTGCTACCTGAAAACCACTGGGCACCAGCGGTTCGCAAGCTGCTGGATTCCTCGGGTAAGACACCCTGGAGTTAGAGGACAGGTCGGTGGCTGCCAGACACAGGTTGTGCTGGGGTGGACGGTGGCAGACAATGGTAGAGCTGGTGGTCACACAACACTGAGAATGGACAGACTCCACTGAACTGCATATTTCGAGGTGGTTCCTTTTATGTTATGTGAATTTCGTTGCAAGGTGAAATGAGTTGCTGACCCTCACTACGCAGCAGGAACCCAGCCAAGCCTCATGCACCCCCCGAGCTCCAAGGAGAAGTCTGGAGCCCTGTCAAAACTCTCCAGGGATGCCAGTGGGGCAGGTGAGGACCACTGACCGGATGCCCTGTCCTGCCCCTCTCAAGCGGCACCGTGACGTGGAAGCGTCACTGTGGGAACGACTGACCAGCGCCTCCCTGCCTGTGACTTGGCCAGACCTCACGCCGCCCTCCGCCAGGACCTGCTGTGCTCCCGCTGCTCAGCACCCCAGCAGTCACCGCCCATCACTTACTGGTGCCCCCGGCCCTTGCTCCTTGTAGCCCAACCAACAGCTCCGCTGCAGGGTTTCCAAACCGGGACGCGGCAGCCCCGGGACCACTGCCCTCCTTGCGAAGCCCTTGCCTTCCTCGCCGGCCATCGGCCGATGCTGTGACCCTTATGGACCCAGTGTCATCAAAGCGCACTGCCCCTGACAGTCCTGGTCACTCTGATACCTTTTCTCAGGCAGATGCAGAGCAGCTGCCCCAGCTCAGGGGGGACTGCTGGGCACCAGCCAGCACCCGGGAGCTGAAAGGGGCAGGGCCTTGGCAACAGATGCTGCCTGATGCCCCGTCCACGGCACCGAGTGGGCTTCTTTGGCAGCCACGGATGATCCCAGGGCCCAAGGAAAACGGCAAGTGCAAAAGCAACGGTAATAAGGCTCTTACTGAAATATCTGGCCGCGAAGGTCCTCCTCCTGTTGGCAGCGGTCGGCAGCATCCCGGAGCTGGCAGTCTGCGCAGAGCTGTTCTGCATCCTTTTTATAAAGCGCCAACCACATCCTCAGGCAGACAAGCTAATTCCTGTTTTCCAGTAACAGGAGATCAGCATCTGTAGCAAAGAAATATATTTAGAATGCCCTTTATCTGGTGTTTTCTTGGATTTCAAGTAAGATGCCTGCTAGAGGAAAGAGTGCCTGAGGGAAAGTGTACCCGGGAACTTGGGATGGTCTCGGGGACACTGGGGGCCAGCGGAAGGGAGGGCTCAGCCAGTGGCGAAGTCTGTGGCTCGTGTCTGCTGTTAGGTGTTGGTTTGGTTTTCTTTTTTCTTCCCAATTGGCTTCCCTGGGTTTATTCAGGGAGCTATGCTTCCGGAAAGCCTGGAAAACAGAAGACTGCCATGCTGCCTCCTGCTTGCCCAGGCGGGCTCCTCTGAGGCACAGCAGCTCCATGCCAGGAGCAGCAGGACCTGGTCCTCTGCACAGGTGAGGGTAAATCTGGGGGACCCTCTGGCAGCACCAGGCTGTGAAGCGTGCAGAGCCTGCATTCCCGGCTTGAACTTTAGCATCCCCAGACCCTAGGTTACTATTGTAGGAAAGCACACAGCAAAACCTCAGCTGTGAAACAGGCAGGTGACATTTAGGCAGCCACCGTTACTGATACAGTGTCCTGGAAGTGTAAGGCAAGGCTGTGTCAACCGTTAGGGCCAGCGTCACTGTGTAAATACACACAGTGTCTGCAAAGCTCCCGCGAGGACATGCACCGAATGCTTTTCCTGCTGCCCCCTCCCGCCTTTGCCATACTGAGCCTAAAGCTCAGAAAGCCACAGCAACCCGCTCCTGTCTAAAGACGGAACACGCAGCGGCCCGCTCATGGCGCCCCTTCCGGCTCAGCTCTGGGGAGCAGGGATCCCTGTGAGCGTCACCACCGCACGGTGGAGCAGGCTGTGGGCGGCTGGACAGGGCTCCGTGGCTGTCCTGCGGCCGTGTCCTCTTGGCCCAGGCCTCGTGGGTCTGTGGACAGCTCCTGCCTAGGGGACTCTGGCAAGCAGAGGGGATGGGACCAGCCTGTGCCTCTGGGGAGGGACACGGGGCCACCAGGAGCCGAAGCCTCGAGTGTGTTAAGTGCTACATCTACGAGGGCCCAGTTCAAGAAGCCAATGTGGGCAGCATGCGAACCCAAGGAGGAGCCCAGGACACGGAGCAAAGGTGGACCCGAGTGGAGAGTCGGAGGAATCAAACATCAACCGGGAACCTAGGAGCCGGGACACACCCAGAGAGACCCGCCCCAGCATTCCTGGGAGTCCTGGGGGGGGGGGAGAGGTTGCCAGGCCATGCCCCAGAGTGCTGGGAGGTTCAGAATTTATCCTGGCACTCCAGGGTGAGTTTACCCCTCTCCTGGAGTGAATTGAAACACGAGGCAGGTTTAGCAGTTACAAATGCAGGGTGCCCAGCTAATTCTGTAGTAAAGATATGTTCTGAATGTTTCCTGGGTACCCTGTCTGCTAAGAAGGCCCCACCTGTTATCTGAGAGTTGTTCAGGTTTAACGGGGGTGGGGGTCCTGTGTTTCATTTGGCAAACGTACATTTGGAGGACCTGTTTTCTTCTTGGTCAAAGAGGATACAGGTGAGGCACTTTCAATTGTGGAAAACAAGCAAACAAAGCCAGCTAAAAGTGACTTTAAAGATAAGAGGGAATTTATTAACTCTTTTCGCAGGAAAGCCTTCTTTTGTAATATGGGCTTCAGGCATGCCTGGATCCAGCAGTTTGACACTGTCAATCAGATCTGTGCTTCTTTTATAATTCTATTATTTGTTTCAGAGGTGGCTACTTCATTCTCAACAAAGTGTGTCTATCTATCTATCTATCTATCTACCCATTTTTTCAGTGCAGGGATAGAAACTAGGGGAGCTTTACCACTAAGCTACTGCCCCAGCCCTTTTAAATATTTTTGAATTTCTTTATTTTGAGGATCTTGCTATGTTGATCAGGCTGGCCTTAGCTGGTGGTCCTCCTGCCTCAGCCTCCCAAGTGGATGAGATTACAGGCATGGGCGAGTCTTCTCATTTTTTAAAACGCCAGGTTCAGCTTTGGAGTCAGTATTTCTTCTCTTCTGTCAGCGGGAAAAGAGGGCCTATCTTTCAGTGTCTTTCCCAGAATGCCAGGGAATGGGGCCTCCCTATACCCCCAAAGGCTCCTCTGGGCTCCAGACCACAGTTTCACCACCCCGATCCCATCCAGGCGGATGGGACACTGGGACACACCGATTGGCTAAAGCCACTCTGGTCTCCGCCAGAGCTGTGGGGAGGAAGTGGGTGCGAGGTGCCAGGGGAGAGGGCTCTGAGCTACAGTCCCCCTGCAGGGCCGCCAGAGGGGGCGACCTGAGGGGCGCAGGGGCCGAAGACCCACCCGTCTGCCCTCACCCACCTTCTCCGCAGCGGGTCAGGAGCAGGTCGCCAGCCCAGCCGCGGTCCTGGCAGCGGATGTGAGGCAGCTGGGCTCTCCCAGGGATGACTCAGCCCGGGCCGTGGCCCGCCCAGTCGGTGCTGACGACCGGGTCCTCCTGGGCCCGGTCCAATACCCCGCGCCCTGCTCAGCCCACCTGCAGACCTCTTGAATGACTACGGCCAGCGCTTTTTAGGCGCCCATTGCGTACCAAGCACAGTAACCCGCACCCGCCTGCGCCCTGCAGGGCACGGGACGGTGACATCGCGGGGCAGCCGAGCCACCGGGTAGGGTCCTCGGGAGGACGTACCTGGGAAGGCCGGGCGGGCGCGCCTGCGGAGGGAGCGCGGGCTTTGCAAGCCTGTGCCCGGTCCAGCCTGCCTGCAAGGCAGGGACGCTGCTGGCCGCCCGCTGGGGACGGCGCGTGAGGCCCGGCCCCTCTCCTCGGCCAGCCTCTGTCCCAGGTTAGAGGGCGCGGGCGGGCGCGGGGGTCGCGGCCCGGCGGGGACATGGTCCGGCCTCTGTGCCTCGGGGCACCGCGGTGGACGCAGCGCCTGGGCTGCTGCAGGACGAGGCCGACCCGAGCTGGCGGTGCAGAGCGCCCTCTGGAGGCCCCGGAGAGCACCACTCCCTTCCCGGCGGCGGTCCTGCACCAAGGGTCTCCCTGGGCAGCTGCAATTACACAGCTTCCCTGCCCAGGGTCCACCATGGGAGGACCAGTTCAGTGCGTCCCCGACATCACCGCGTCGTGCAAGGCCAAGAGGGAGGCTGCCCCCAACCCCAGCACCCACTGTGCTCCTGGCGAGGGTGGGCAGCAAGGAGGAGCCGAGCAGGCCCCACACTGACCGCTCCACGCCAGCCCGCAGTGGGGGCGGGGGTTCCCGGGCCGTGGTGCACAGAGCCAGGGTGCCGGAGGGAAGTCGAGGCTGGCTCTCCGCACTGATGGCTGGGTGCTGGGCGACCTCTGAGTCCTGGGACCATCTGCCTAGTGCGCCGGCAGCACTGCTGACCGCGGTCCGCGTGAGCATCAGGCGCTTGTGATCCGGCCTGCCCCGGTGGCTTCACTCGAGTTTGCATGTGAGTTTAGGATGGCGTTGGTGGCAGGCGCTGGAGGACCTGGTGCCCACCCTTAGGGTTAGCATGGTGGACCATGGTGAAGCAGGGCTGGGGTACGGTACGCAGGACCCCAACTGTGCCCCTCTCAGGCCCTTCCTTGGGGCCTCTGAGGCGGCTGGGTGGGCGTCCAGCACCCAAGCCAGGAGTCCGGGACAGAGCTGTGACCTGCAGTGGGGGGACCAGCTCTGATAAATTAGGGACTCGGCTCCGGGCACTGGAAGCCCGGCAGGGTGACCGGAAGTCCCACAGAGGCCTCCGCCCAGTGAGCCCCAAACCCAGGCAGTCCCGGGTCCTGCCGGGCACACAGAATGCAGAGCTCTTGGGGGCTGCTTGCTTCTTTGTTTGTTTTTACACAAAGGTGATCAGAATATAAGATGGATGTTTAAATTAAAAAATTATTACAGTAACAGACACATTGCCACCGTCCTTCTCAGAATCCTCTCCCTCGCTTTAAATACACTTATCCCATCATTCTGGCCACTTTCTGAAGAAGTTCTGCAAGTTCTCTTTGCTCTGTGTCATCCCAGGGTGTGATAAAAAAAACACAATGAATGCTGGGGTTGAGCCCCACCCAACAGGATGGTGGGCTTGTGACGACGTGGCTCTGTGTCCTCCTGTACTTTATTCACCGGAGCTGGCACCGTGTGACCTCGGCTGCCCCCCAAATCCAACTGACCGGGAAAAGTAAACGCATGGGATCAGTTCAGGACATCAAGGCAGCCAGGCCCACACAGCTGACACTCAGGACGGGACTCCAGGACCGGCCCAGGAAGAGCAGGGATAGGGGGTGAGTGTTTTCAGCTCGAGGGGGAGGGCTCTGAGGGAGAGTCATGGCGATGTGTCTTTACTGAAACAAATTTTTAAAACATTAAACATCAATGGTCTTTTTCAACTGCGTCTTGTGCACAGCAGTTACTTGGTTTTCCTAGGATGACTGATTTTTTAAAATGTGAGTAAATATTTAAGACAGTGCAGGAGCCCAGGTTCTGTTTCCACTTTAAAAATTTTTTTTAATTAAAAAAATTATTTACACGGCCGAGGATTTAGTTCAGCGGCATAAACACCTGCCTTGCAAGCACAGTCGTGAGTTCGATCCCCGGTACAAAAAAAAAAATTTACAGTTCATGCAGTTTGCAGTCATCTTGGGGAATGTTTATCTATCTCCCTCTGTTCACCTCCTCCTCCTCCTCCTCTTCTTCTTCCTCCCTCTCCGTTCCCTGTCCATCCCTTCTTTTTTTCCCCTCTCTTTCTTTTTCTTTCAACCCTTTCCGGTTCCCTGGAGCAAGGCTTCCTGTAGCTGGTGGGAGAAAAACCAAACGCAGTGACGCTGAGCAGCCCTGAGTGCAATTCGCAGCCATTGCCAACAGATGGCGCTCGCAGCACGCTACTCGCGGTGTGTGTGTGTGCGCGTGTGCCTGCGTGTTAGTGTGTGTGTGCCTGCGTGTTAGTGTGTGTGTGCCTGCGTGTGTTAGCGTGTGTGTGCGCGCGTATGTGTCTGGCAGGTCCCAGCAGGCCTTTCGCAGGAGGAGGGTCTCGGTCCAGTACCGGGCTGTAGAGGCCCCTGGCAAGCACCCACCCTCAGCCCATGAGTCCGCGTTCCGGACCAGGCGGGCCGTGGGGTGTGCAGGGTGCAAAGGGCACCTCGAGGCTCGCCTGCCTCCCGTCCTGAAGGTGCTTCGTGTCTGCAGGCGCGCGGCCAGGATCCTCAGACGGGCTTGCTTCCGGGGGCCCTGCGGGGTCCAGATCCCATTTGGGTCCGGGTCCCATCTGGGTCCAAGCATGAGCAGACAGCAGCCAGCAAGGGTGCGGGGAGGAGCTGGGCAGTGCCCGGCCAGGACATCCGCCATCTGAGCAGCCAGGCACCCGGCATCTGAGGCCAGTCGGCAAATGTGTGGAGGGCACCCCCTGGCGGACCCCTGCTCGGGGTCTGAGTTGTGGGTGGCTCTGGAAAGTCAGGCACCTGCATTGGCCCCGAGGCTGGAAGGAGAGAGCAGGTCCGAAGGTGCCCTGAGACATCTGCACCGGGAAATTGCGAGACAACCTGGATGCCCATCGATTGACAAATGGATAAAAAATGTGGTGCGTATAACAACGGAGAACTAGTCAGTCATAAAGAAGGATCGCTCCCGTCATTTAGGAAACGAGTGCGTCTGGAGACCGTAATGTTCAGGGAAGTAAATCAGAGACAGTTTAAATATCACATTATTTCTCCTATCGGAGAAACACGAGGTATAAATGATTTTAAAAGCAAAATAAAGGCGAGATGGTGGAATATGGGGAGGAAGACTTTTGGAGCTAGGGATGGGAGAGAGGGGAAGAACGGGGAAGGAACTAAAGATGAGGACATGATACACATCAGCTCCCACACGAGCGTAGCTATTCTGTGCCTCGAACATAAACCAAGAAGAATCTATGAACAGCATGATGGAGAATCCACAGAGTCCCCTTGTGTGGGTACCACGTGAATGGGGGCGTGGCATGGAGGGCGGGGCCGTGGCTCCCACGCAGGCGTGACAGGTCCGAGCACCCTGACTTGGAGAGGCTGGGGAGCGGAATTGTCTTTTCAAATCTATTCTTCTTTTCCCCCAGAACTGGGGACTGAGCCAGAGGACGCGCCATCCATCTCTGAGCCACATCCACCGCCCCTTTTAAATTCCACTTCTGAGTCAGGTTCTCCCTAGGTTGCCCAGGCTCGACTTACACTTGCAACCCTTCTGCCTCAGCTTCCCGAGTAGTCAGGAGCACCAGTGTGCGCTTCCAAGCTGGGAGGATTTTAATCACACGGTTGAGTGTTCAGAGCTAACCTCTGTACCACTGAGCCACGCCCCGGCCCCTGGACTCAGCCTGGGGACGGTGCAGTAGAGACGCAGCCTGAGACACAGGTGTAACCCAGAGCCTCCTAGGGGGCGCCCTGCAAGAAGCAGCTGAAATTAGTTTAATACTATTTTCTCCACTATAATATATGATGTGACTTCAATATGTCACTAATAGAAATAGAAAGGACACTTATCGTCCTTCCGAGTCCGGGATATACTTTCTGCGTACAGACGGCACTGTCCCCTCTGGAGGCCCATCCCCCCGAAACACTTCGTCTGCGTTTAGAGGTCACAGAACTTAGAGTGGAAAGCAAAGATCTGCAAGTTGTTTCAGACATATGTAGGAGTTTTTAAATAGCTGGACCTTGTATCGATCTTTAAGGTAAAAGTAAAAAGAAGAGAAAATCTGACCTCTCCTGTGGTCTTCGGCCTTATGGATAGCACAGAGGTAGGTGAGCAAAGACCGAGTGTTCGTGTTAAAAATGCACAAGTAACAAGAGGAGAAGGAGGGTGTGTGATTTCCCAACCAATAGAGGGGGGTAAAGACCAAAAAATCTTACTTCGACAGAGGGAAGAAAAAGAAAGAAAAAAATAAAAGGAAAATATTGGTAAATGGTACCCAAAAGAAGGCAGAAACGGGTATAAACATATCAGAAATCACAATAAATGTAAATAGATTAAGCTCGCCTATTTCTTCAGTTTAAAAACATGTAACCATAGCTGTTTTCAGAGACGCACTTCGAGTGAGGACATAGACCTATTGAAAAGAAACTAACGGGAAATACACCAGGAAAGCTACTGAAACAAAGCTGAACATGAGAGACGGCACCCAGCTGGGAGAACCCCTTTCTCGGGTCACAGAGACCCCCAGGTCTCTATCTCCATGTGTCTCCTGGAGGGCAGGGGAAAGAGGCGCGCACGTTTGGAAATTTGAGGGCAACCGACAGGCCGAGGGTGACGACAGCAAGGGGGTGGAGAAGCAGAGGTTTGAACCTCGCCACGGGCCTAGGTCGGACAGGTGCATGCAGCAGGCCATGCCCTGCGGCCTTTGCAGACTTGGAGCGTGGACCAGAGCGAGGCTCGGCAGACACAAAAGTGACCACGGGACTCCGTTCTCTAACCCCACATGGTGAGCAGCCGGACAACCATGACAGCAACCACGGGTGAGGATAAAGGAAGTCCGTGCACACTGAACAACGCGATGCTTTGTGTCTCCAAGAAGGCAGGGAATAAAAATTGCAGCATATTTAGGACCAAGTGTGAGGCTACCAACACGGAGCAGGATGTCACATGGGTGGGGAACACAGTATCGGGGGGACCTGTATGGTGTTAAACATGCATACCGAGACACAGGAAAGGGGAAAATTAGCTGAGCATTTCACTAAGAGGTCAGGGGCAAGATTGCCCAAGGTGAGCTTTGTAATTAGCCCTTCAAGGGGTTGGAGAAAGGGATTCTCCAGGTGGGGTGCAGTCTCTAATGTTGGGGTTCCTGGTCTTTGGCCTGTGCCTACTCTGTCTTTTTTTCACACTCTTTCAGGTAATGTCATCCATGTCGGCAGCTCTAAAACATCACCTTCCCAGACAGGTCTCAACTTGATGTCCTCAGCCTGTCCCCAAGTCCCCCTTCCACCCTGCCCCTCTCCTGCTGGCACCCTACACAGCACACACCCAAACCATGCACCCCGACCTGTTCTACTGCGAGGCAGAGTGTAGTCACTTGGCTTGGAGACTTTCGGTCTTGCTGTTCCCGGGCCAGGAATGGCCACGATTGTGAGCTTGGGGCTCAGTGCCGTTCTGGAAAGCAGCCACAAAGATGGCAACCAGTGCTTCTTGCGAACCACGTTTGGTGTGCATCTCTTTTGAAAAACATGTTCCTTTTTCTTGTTTACCAAGTACTAGGTGCCCCAGAGATGCCCTCCAAACTCCTCCTTCCCGGTATGCACATGTCTCTTGTTGCAGTCCATTTTCTGTTGCTATCACAGAATGCCTGTGGCTGGGAAATTTATGGAGCATAGGAGTTTATTTAGCTCATGACTCTGGAGGCCGAAGTCCAAGGACAGAGCTGGCATCTGCTTGCATCTGGTAGAGGGTGTCGCACAGTGACAGAGGAACTGTGCTAAAGCCACAGGTACCATGGCGGGGGGAGTTCCACCTCATGAGCTCATCCAGCCCTAACTGATTCCTTAGAGCCCCACCTTCCAGCATCATTAATTTAGGGGACTTAGTAACTTAGGGGACTGTGCTCCCAACACATGAGCTTTTCAGAGATGCATTCAAATCATAGAACCCTTGAGAGGCGGAAATGACACTGTGACAATTCTGCATGTGGACACCAAGAGACCTGGTGGCTTTGCTTTTTCTCTGGTATCTTTAAAAAAAAGTCTACACCATCCACTGAGTGTCGAGTGGCCCAGAGGGGAAAGAGGCTGCAGGAAGTCACCGAGGTGCCAGGCGTAGGGGAAGCCCGTAGGATCTGCCCACGCCTGGCCCCTGCAAATGCAGCCCAGGACCTCACCGGCCAAGCCCTGCCACTTCCTGTCCCGTAAGTCACCAGATAGGAAGCAGGTCTTGTTTCAAACTCCGGCACTGTTATGTAGAATGTGACCTCCAGGACACTGTCCGGTAAAGCCTGGAACACTGTGACCGTCAAGTGTTTGTGAGCTGTGTGCAGAGGTGCCCGTGACACCGCCCGCCTGGAGAGGCGAGGACGCAGCTGACCAGAGCGGTGTGCAGGTGTAGGGGCCAGAGGCAGGGCTGTGGGCTGCTGTCAGGGAGCTGGGACAGTCCCAGGAAGGCAGCATGAGGGTGGCTTTCGACAGTCCCCGCTTGATCGGGGATGCAACGTGACGCTGCTGGTCCGAGAAGCTGGGACCCGCCGTGCACTGGGTGCTGCGGGCCATCTCCCCTCACTGCGTACCCGCCACCTCCCTCAGTGGGGGACATTGCTCTGGTGCCCTTGGGGCACTGGGGAAACTGAGGGGCAAAGTGCTGGAGCAGGTCCCCAAGGTTGGGCTGAGGAGGGACAGAGGCAGGACCTGAACCCAGGTGCTGGACCAGAGTTGGTCCTTGCTTACAGCCACGCCAGTAGATTTCTTGTCTGCTTTTTAACAGGGCATCCCAAGTAACCCCAGGGGACCCCAGGGCATCCCAGGGAACCCCAGGGGACCCCAGGTAACCCCAGAGCATCCCAGGGGACCCCAGGAGACCCCAGGGAATCCCAGGGCATCCCAGG
>PVJX010001345.1:0-18740 GCA_004027295.1 Dolichotis patagonum
AGCTCCTCCCTTCTGGGCCAGTCAACCTTTGCAGGCCTTCACTGCGTCAGTGTGCACTGATCTCAGGGAAGTAACTGGGTCCCTGCCAGGGGCGTGGCCTAGTTCAAGCAGATTCCACCAATCCGCTCGGCGAGGGGAATAACCAGCTGAAGCCACTTCCTTATGGAGTTAGGGCTGTCCTGCCCAAATCCAACATGTCATCCAGTCGGTTTCCCCTTTCCCGTGGGAGGGTCTTATTCTCATCACTCACTGTGTCCCCAAGAACTGCTGGACTGCCCAACATCCGACTTCAGCGCGGCAGAGATGGGAGTTCACGGTGCCTCTGGGTGGGTCGTGTGCAGTGCCGGTTCCGGCGAGCTGCATGCCGGGCTGTTCAGCTCCGGGCTCTGGCGGCTCAAGCCAGTCGCTTTGGCTCGGATCGCTTGTTCAGGTCGGGCGGAATTCAGGCATCTCGAGGCGGGTGCTGTGCTCGCCTGATCTTATCTTCACTAATAGTAGCCCCAGGACCTCTTATTTGAGCGGGTTTTTGCGCTTTAGTTTCTTTCTGTGTTGTGAGAGTCTATCTCTCTCTGTTTGGGTCTCTCCAGGGTGTTTTATTCTGGCATTTGAGCTGTCTCTCTCAGACAGGGTCTCTCTCCTGCTACCTAGCAGCCCACCATCTTGTCTCCTTGTCCTGGTTTCCCTTTCTAAATAGTGGGAATAATAAATTTACCTTATTTTGAGGATTAATTAAAATAACATACACAAGTAAAGCCCTTTGGATAGCTCCAGGTCCTTTATGAACAATGTTGGCCATGATTTTGTTGAAGAGAACAGAATCTATCTTAGGATAGCATGTATACAGTACAGTGAAACTACCTTCTAACTATAGTTTTAATGTTTTTTTCAGCTGATGACATTCCAGAACTGCTTAGCTCGTCCAGCCTATTTTCCATGCTGCTTCCCCTTATTATAGCCTACATAGGACCAGTAGCTGCTGCTATTCCTAAGGTATGTAATTTAGTTCTGTAACTTTGAATCTTTTAAATAATATATCATGTTTTAGATTTTGTCTCTTTCCTATAAAAACACTTTAGTCCTTGAGGCACCTGAGTTACAGGTGTTAAGCAGAGATTTACAGGTGTTAAGCAGAGATTTACAGGTGTTAAGCAGAGATAAATGTGTTAATGATAAAAGTTAATTAAATCTCACTGTTCTTAGTATTGTCCATTGGATTACAGGGTTTAGATATTGGCTTTACATTTGAAAAATTGGGGAAAAGGGATTATGTTTTAGAAATATGATTCGTAAGGAACATTTACTTAGCTGAATTTTTTCAGGGGGATTTATCAAATTGATGCCAAATTCTATCTTTACTAGTAGCAATGGAAAAGGATTGGCGTGTTCTATAATAGTGATCTTTTTAAGATATGGAAGAATCATAGACTGTTGGTTCTTTGATATAATTAAATACTGAGTAAAAACTAATTTACTGTAGATTGCAGAAAAGCAAAAGTATTTAAAAATATAGACTAAGTTATTTTAATGTAGAATCCTAAATTTTTTGTCCATAGAACACATTTTTCTTTGAAAACAACTTAGCTACAAAAATGTCTGTGTACAAAATTGTTACTAATAAGGGGGTAGCCAGCAATTATAGTAACTCATAACTTCAAAACATTTCACATCTGTAATTTAATCATTTTTTTTTCAATCTACTAGGTGGCCGTGGAAGTCTTTGGCCTTGTTCAGCAGTTGCTTCCCTCAGTTGCTATTTTAAATCAGAAGTATGCACCCCCTGCATTCAATCCCAACCAGTCAACAGATAGCACCACAGGAAACCAGCCTGAACAAGGTCTCTCAGCTTGCACAACGTCTAATCACTATGCTGTTATAGAGAGTGAGCACCCCTATAAGCCTGCCTGTGTGATGCACTATAAGGTAGGCACTGATTCCTAGTCAGAATTTAAAGTTAAAACTTGATTTGATGTTCTCTAATGATATTTTAAGAATGCTTTGTCTGTGTCCAGTCACTTGTAAAACTAGTTAATGAATATAGAAAATATGTAGCTAGTTAGACATCGTCAGACACATAAACAACTTTTAAGATAGGATTTTTACCTTAAAGAGTGCAAAATTTTACTCCTAAAATTCATTTGGAACCATAAGAAACGTAGAATAGCAAAAGCAATTCTGGCAACAAAGGCAAGTCAAGGGGCATTACAATCCCAGACCTGAAATTATACTACAAAGCTACTGTGATAAAATCAAGATGGTACTGGCAAAAAAAACAAGCCTTAGGATCAGTGGAAAAGAATACAAAATGCAAACAAAGCCCCAAACACACTCAGCCACCTTATCTTTGGCACAAGAGCCAAATATGTTCACTTTAAGAAAAATAGTCTCTTAAATAAATGGTGCTGGAAAAGCTGGTTTTCCACATGCCAAAGACTAAAACTAGACATGTTTGTCACCATGCATTAACAAAAGTCAAAATAGATCAGATATAAACATTAAAATAGAAACACTACATTAACTGGAAGAGAAAGTAGATAGAAATTATGAAGATACAGGCGTAGGCAGAGACTTCATGAACAAAACCCAGGCAGCAAGGAAAATATTACAAAGAATCAACAAATGGGATTTCATCTTATTAAAAAGCTTTTGCACAACAAAAGAAATCACTTACAGAGTGAAAAGTCAGCTCACAGACTGGAAAAAAATTATTAACAGTTATCCTTCAGACAGAGGACTTGTATCTAGAACATAAAAAGAACTGAAAAAAACCTCTGGATCATGGGCATGTGACATGAATACACACTTCTCAGATAAATGAATACAAATGACAAATAAATACATGAAAAAAATCTTTAACATTATTGGTCATTCAAGAGATGCAAATTAAAACAACACTGAGATTCCATCTCATCCCAGAAAGAATGGCTATCATGAAGAAATCAACCAATAACAAGTGCTGGCAGAGTTGCGGGGAAAAAAGAATCCTTCTCCACTGACGGTGGGAGTGTAGAGTCGTACAACCATTGTGGAAATCAGTGTGGAGATTCCTCAAAAAACTGAGATTAGAGGTCCCAATTGACGCAGCTATTCCCCTTCTCGATATCTTCCCAGAAGAATTAAAAACATACCACAGCAATATATGTGCACCAATGTTTAATAGTAGTGCAATTTGTAATAACTAAATCTTGGAAACAGCCCTAAATGTCCATCAACTGAGGACTGGATAAAAAAGATGTGTTTTTTTTAAATAATGGAGTGGTATTCAACCATAAAAAGGATAAACTGGAGACTTTTACAGGTAAAAGCATGCAACTTGAAACCATGTTCATAAGTGAAATAAATCAGACCCACATATGTAAACACCATATTGTCTCGCTAGTGTAAGACAATAGAAACCAAACAAATAAATAAGATCTCAGATATACAATAGATACTGTGAACTAGGAAGAAACTGTTCAGAAGAAAAGACAAACTGTATTGGGGAAAAGGAAGAAAGGGAAAAAGACAAAAATATATTTATTCACAAGACAGGTGCAATAGTTACACAGCTAGTTTCTCTTAGTTCACTGAAAAGAAAGGTTTGTGCCAGTATTATTTGGACAATACATCTTGCCTATATCTTGTACTCTGAATAACTACTACAAAGATAAGTATTAATTATTGTAACTCTCCTAGTAACCTGTTTTGAAAATGTTTTATTATTATTTTAATGCTTTTTCTCTTTAAAATAAAGTACAAAGTTTTTAGTTTCACACAAGTTGTTCTCAAATCTTTTTATAACTATAATACAGTATATAATGCTAAACTTATGTAATATAAAACATGGAAGTTTAGCATTATATTGTATACTATACTATAGTTATAAAGAACATTAAATAAGCTACAATATAAGCATTAAACTTTGTAAATTGTATTTTTAACTGTTATTATGTGTACCATAGCCTGAGCTGTTCATAAAAATTACATACCCTATGTTGGATTTAAAGTAATGCTTAACTAAAAGGTACCTATAAAAACGTTTGCAAACAGTGTTGTCATTATAAAATATTCACTAATTCTTTTTTAATTTATCTTATAAATCAGCGAGTCATCTACTTCATCAATTATAAGCAAATATTTATGGGTACTTGTAAGATTTTAATTTTTTGGTAGAAAATATTAAATATCTAAAAGTAAGCAATATTGTATAGAGTTCCCCATGTATTCATTTCAGGTTAAATAGTCTTCAAGTCTTAGATATTTATTTCCCCCTCAATTTCCTATCCCCTGTCATTATTTTAAAGCACATTTATATTTTCTTAGGCGTATCTCTAAAATTTGACACTTAAAAATAAACATGTTGTATTCAAAGAATGAATAATTCCTGAATACCAAATACCATGCAGATTTTACCAGTTTGTTTGAATTCAAATGCAGATAAGATGGAGACTGTGTGGTAATGTCTTATTGGGCTCTTTTAATTCTTTAAATCTATGGGTTCCCCCTCCACCTCTTTATATTTTTGTTTCTTTGAATTTTATTTGTTGAAGAAACTGGACCATATATATTTATTAGGTGAAAGTCTTTTCATATTACCTCCTGAGTCCTTTAGGTACTTGCTTTCTTCCTCTCTGGACTGCTAAAATGCCTTCCTTAGATCTGAACCCAATTATTTTTTCAAAAGACACTGGTACCTTTTATATACACACATACATATTGATGCACACATATAGTCATACATTTGTACGAAATTTCATACATGATTAATATGTTTATATGTGTATTTACGTACTTACATATGTGTACATGTTTTTTAAGATAAAATACCTTACACATTTTTATCAATGACATTAATTCAAAATGAGGACCAAAGGAATACATGAATCTGCTTTCTGATACATCTCAAATCTCTGTTCTTAATAATAATAGGAATATCAAAATTTAGAAAATTACCTTATTACTCATTTGTTTTGCATGTGTGCATAGCTTTAGGTGGGTAGATGGGTGGTTTTGTCCTTTGAGTGTATCCAAACTAAGATGTATGGTCAAATTACTGTACTTTAAAGTGAAGTATAATATCCTCTTCACTGTGTTCCCCCTTTTCCTAGTATAGGTAGTATTTTGTTTTAATTTTGTAGTTTACCCTTGTATTTCATTTAATAAATGTACAGATGCATACATACACAATTGTACATATGTAGGGTATGCATTGTATTCATATCTTTTTCCTGTTGTCAAGGTGACATTCCCAGAATGTGTTAGATGGATGACAATCGAATTTGACCCTCAATGTGGTACTGCACAGTCAGAAGATGTCCTCCGTTTGTTAATTCCTGTCAGAACTGTTCAGACATCAGGATATGGACCAAAATTAACATCTGTTCATGAAAATCTTAATTCATGGATAGAATTAAAGAAATTTGCAGGACCTGCTGGGTGGCCTACTATGGTCTTAGTGTTGCCAGGTAAGTGTTTTTATTTTATGGTGAAAAATACCTGTATTTCGTGAGGATAGATTATTGAAAATGTTTATTCAATTTTCAGAGGAAATTACTAAAGACTTATTATATGCCTGGATTGGAGTTCAGGAATAAATAAGATGCCCTGTGCAAGGGGCGTAGCATGATACAGGTTTTGAAGAAAGAGAGTATTGTGAAAAAAGCAGAATATTAACATTGGGGCATCTCTTTGTGTAGCTGGAACCAATGCATAGAAAAACCAGATTAGATGTTGTATTTCCCCAGTGAGTACTAGATTTTCAGAACTTAATGAAGAACTCCATTTCTTCCTTTGAAGAGAATTTGTGGACACCTTCTGATTTATGTTAAAATTGTTTCAGTTGGTTTAAGGGCTTATATGTAAAAGAACATGCATATAAGAATGCATACTTGTTATCACTGACACTTGTGTTTTCCTTTTTAAAAATTAAGTTTTCAAACTATGTGTAGTTTGTTGTGTTTATAACCAGTTAACCATAACTACTCTTGTACCCTTTCAAAGTGTTTGAATTCAGAAGCATTTCCTTTCAATTCTGAACTGCCTTTATTTCCTTGTGAAAATATCAGAAAAAGCCAAATGTTTTAGGGTAAAGGATGACCTACCTTGAAATAGAAAATACTGGCCTATGTCATGGCACTAATTAATAGATTAAGATAACTGAAAAAATGACTTTCTTTATCATTAAATTCAAGATAATTGATTAAGGAGAGAATTTGATCGTAATGAAAAATAACATCTATTCCCGTCAGATAGTCCTGTTGTTTTTAGTGTTGCACAGATTGTTTGAGTAGACGTAGGAACCTACCCCCAAAAAAGTTTGTTTAGGTTATAATATTTGATTTCTAAAGCAACTTACCTTGGGATTGATAAATGACAGGGAAATTTTAATAAAATTGTTTCAGATTTTGACCTCTATTCTGGCTTGTTTATTTTTGTAAGGAAATGAAGCCCTTTTTTCATTGGAGACTGCTTCAGATTATGTGAAAGATGACAAAGCTTCTTTTTATGGTTTTAAATGCTTTGCAATTGGATATGAATTTAGTCCTGGACCTGATGAGGTAAAAATAGATCATCTTTTCATTCTGTTAAGGAATGTGTTTTAAACCTCCCCTCGATTTAAATTGCATTGTTTCCTGCATTCAAGAAGCCAGAACCTTATTTTAAACTATGTCCTAGCTTAGTTGTATGTGGTAAATTTTGCTGCTTTTAATACATGAGGAGAATTGGGCCTGTGCAACATGAGCCATTGTAAATGTCATTTTGAAATGTGATTATGTCTTCTCTGAACCTGCTGAAATGAGTAAAGCTTTCTGAGTATATAATAGAACCTGATTTCACAGACAGAGTAACTTACTGTCAACTCTTATACATATTTTAAGTAATGCATTAAAACAAAACCAGCATCCAAAGTTGATCATGTTCTTTCAAAATAATGAATTAAAAATTATTTTTGCACTGAAACTGAACCTTATAACATGCCATAATTACTGAATGTCTTTCACTCTCAATCGCTAGTTAAGACATGCCTCTAATTTCAAAGGGGATGCTTGAACTCATTACATTTTCTTAATCATTCATATTACCAAACATTAAGTGACAAAATTTATGCAATTTTACAGGGCGTCATTCAGTTGGAGAAAGAATTAGCCAATCTTGGTGGGGTTTGTGCAGCAGCTTTAATGAAAAAGGACCTAGCACTTCCTATTGGTAAGTCTGGTTAAATACCTGGTATTTGTTGATAATTTAAAAAAAAAATTTTAAGAGTAAAATGTTTACTAATAGGGCATCTAAAATGATTTGTAAAATACATACTATAATCACACATACTTGTAAGCAATAATTACTTACTATACTGATGACTCAGGTTGGTTTAAATGAAGATTAGAAAGTACCCTATAGTCTGTTTTTATTTCCACAAACCAATGCTCATGTACATCCTCCTTACAAATATACATGCTGTGTGCCAGGAATTGGGTTAATCACTAGATATATAATATTAAACCAGAATTCTGAGATATTTCTAAATATCCTAGTAGAAATATCAAATAGACAATTTGAAATTCAGAGATTAAGTAAATGGAAATGACATTTGAACATAGTTGTTATTTCAAGAGCCTAGGGTAAAAGCTGGGCCTATCAAAACTTCCAAGATGGACAGTAAAGAAGGAAGTTTCATGTAACATTGTAAAGGCAATGAAACCAATAAAGGAGGAGAAAAATCAAGAGAATGGATCTTCATGGGATTTTTGCATGTTATCAAGAGATTAATAACAATCGTATCTGTATAGTTGAAAACTTATTTGTACACTAAACATGAAGTAAATGAGCAAGATGGGAGAAATATATGGTCTTTCATAGTGCTTTGATAGGAAATGGAAAGTGAGAAAGGGGAGCTATGCTGAATATAGATAGCTTTACAAAAGTATTTTTGTGTGGAGCAGAACAGAGATAAGGTGGTAGCAGGATTGGTACATTTGTATGAAGCAAGTTTGTGTAACACATAATTTGTAATTGAGGATAAGTAAATCTTTTAAAATACTAATTTAATTCTATAATATTTATACATGGTTTAATATTGTGTTTTCACAGTATCTGGGAGTAAAAAGTCCATCTATACCTCTTCCTTCTGACACTAACCTTTCCACTATATTTTTTTATTTTCTTTCATTCTGTTTGTCTACTCTTTTCCTATACTCCCCTTTCTCTTCCTAGTTGGTTTATTTCCTTTTTTTTTTTAACAACCTTTTTTATTTTTTAATTTTTTTTTGGTACTGGGGATCGAACTCACCACCTTGCGTTTGCCAGTCAGGCACTTAAGCCACTTATCTAAATCTAAATCCCCAGCCCTTTTCTTTCAGTCTTCTCAATTCTCTTGATCCTTCTTGATATTGGTATGTTTGTGAAAAATAAGATCTCATATTTCCTATTCATATGAGGAAAATCGTTAGCAACCTCTAAGAAATTTGACAATAACTGTTAAATTTTACCTGTATATGCTTTTGGATATGGCAGTTTTTACTCACACCTGCACGATGATCAGAACATTTATTTTAAATGAAGAGTTACAAAACCAAGAATAACCACAATGTCTGTCAGTTGAGGCCTAGTTAAATTAAGTTATAGCTCATTGATATGGTAGAGATCTGTGCAGCTGCTATGACGTGACAAAGAAAGATGATCAAATTAACTGAGCAAAGCAAGTTACAGAAGCAGGTTCCACTTTTGTGTGCATTGTCTTACTATTTGTGTTTTTATGTGTGTATGCTGACACACATATCTACCATAATATACAGTTTCTAGAGATATAATATATAAACTATTGATGCTGGATATCTTTGAGGGAAATGTACGAATTAAAGAGGTAGTACTGTTCATTTCACACTCATGTAATTTGAATATTTGAACTTCATAATTTCATAGTTTATCAAAAATCAGTAAAGTACGTTTTATATTTAGCAGGAAAGGAGAAAATGGCTAACGTATACTGTCTTATGTTTTTCTGTGTTATCATTATCTCCTAAATGTCGAACTCTTTTATAACTCATCCAAAATATAAAGGTTCATATTCAGAAATTCTCTCATTTTTTTGACAATGTAAATACACATGAGTTCAAAAAGGTATACATATATGCATAAATTGTGGGCGATTCAATGACTGCTTCTTGATTATTGGCTTGAGAATTGTAGTTTATTTTTACAGTAAAACTATTTTGTATTTTAAAATGTAAACCACCAGGCCCGGGATTTAGCTCAGTGGCTTAAGCGCCTTCCTGGCAAGCACAAGGTTGTGAGTTTGATCCCCAGTACCAAAAATAAGTAAATAAAATAAAATAAAATAAAATAAAATAAAATAAAATAAAATAAAATAAAATGTAAACCACCAAGATTTATCAAAAATGATAAATCTTTCCATCTAGAGTAGCAGAATTATCAAAAACATATAATACAGTGAAAATATCTAAAAAGTTTATATATATATATGTATATATTTTGATAAAACTTTTCATTTGCTTAATAGGTAACGAGTTAGAAGAAGATCTTGAAATTCTTGAAGAGGCTGCATTACAGGTACTGTAGCAAACTCTATAAGGCTAAATTTTGTTTCTTAGTGTGAAACAAAATTTTCACAAAATCAGCCTTATATGTTCTTCTACACATTGGTAGTTACAGAGACAAACAACTCATAACTGCTCTTTTCATGAGAAGTGCCTGTGAGAGTCCTTGCTGTACTATCTAGTGGGTATTGTATTGGGACGTAGACCAAAATACTGTGAGAGAAAGAAGAGCAAATCAGTACCAGAGGTGCAGCAGAGGTTTTCAAGGATGTAGACATTCAAACTGCATCCCGACAGTTTCAGTTTTCTACCTAGCGAAAAGAGAAAAGGCATTTCACAAAGGAAGCTAAAGGAATATTATTGTGTTACAGATTCTGATAAGCAATAGCAAACATGAGGAAGGTATGGTTAGTGAGCTTGGACTGTGTTAGACCTGTATGTAACATTAAGCAGTAGCACCAGTGGACTGTAAGCAGTTGGGAGTGATTAGTTTGTGGCTGTTTTCTAATCTTTGTGTTTCTGTAGACATTAGTTAAGTAGCCCATTTGATATGTGTTTTTCTATTTTAAAAAGGGTAAAATTTAACACAACAAAACAGAACAAAATGGGACATAAGAAAGCATAAATCTCAAAGCTAGACAACCAGAGATCGTCACTATCTGTGATATTGTCTCTTGTTTTCTTC
The DNA here is from genome assembly GCA_004027295.1 of Dolichotis patagonum. Taxonomy (NCBI): domain Eukaryota; kingdom Metazoa; phylum Chordata; class Mammalia; order Rodentia; family Caviidae; genus Dolichotis; species Dolichotis patagonum. The sequence continues at coordinate 10,216 of PVJX010001345.1, forward strand.
CAAATGGTTGTCCACATCTTTGTATACGGAAAGTTCATACAAAACAACACAGCCAATCTTTTACAAGATGTCCAGTTTATTGGCTTCCACTTGGTATGCGGGGGAGGAGGGCACAGGCTGGGGGACAGGACGACATGAGATGTTTGATTCTCAGCCCTGGCGCTGATAAGCTCACAGCCGCTCACCAGAGAGTGGGGCAGTTCCTTATTCTCCCGGCACCCCAGGTCGCCACATGGTTCAGGTCCCAAGACGCCAGGGTCTTTCTCTTGCAGGCCACCAAAGCCTGCCACACTCACAGCCGCCCACCAGAGAGGGGGGGGACTTCCTTGTTCTCCCGGCACCCCAGGTCACCTCATGGTGCAGGTCCCGAGACGCCAGGGTCTCTCTCCTATGGGCTTCCAGAGCCTGCCACACTCACAGCCACTATTTCTTTCTGATGAATTGACCATTACATTTCCAAAGTTCTGAAATGGCCAACAGACAACAGAAAGAATTCTCTTTAGTCTCCTGTTTGAGACCAGCAGCTATAGCAATCTGCTGGCCTTCCATTTGATTTTGTAATGGAAATACATGAGTACTATCTTTCAGTCAAAGTGCTCTTTGGCATATACTATGTCAGTCTTCAATATTTTATTACTCAGAATTGCCAAGGGACTGTGACAGTGCTCTCTTAACTTCAGTAGTATACATTTATTTATCTGTTTAACTGGTAGTCATTACTAGGAGGAGAACATCAGAATCTGTAGGCCACATTTTCAAACTGTAGTACCTGCCTATAGAGACTACCAATGGTAGGTGAATTTTGCATGTTGAAGTAGTTTGAAGGTAGAGAAACTAAATTGAGAGTCAGATACTCAATTGGGTTAGTGGTATCCAGAATATAGGATTTTATAAATTTGCAGGGTTATCTAGAAATGTTTTTATCCATGGTTAGGGTTGATTTTTGTTTATTAGATTAAAAAAACTCTTTATGTTTAATATTTATTATCAGCAATATCTTATAAAATAAGGGTCATTTTGATAACCAAAATAGAGATTATATTCTTAGAATAAAGGACTCACCATATTATGTCCTTTTTTTTGTAATTTCATCATGTGTCATGCATCAGAGAATATCAGGTGTCTATTTAGAGAGCACTGATTCAGATCATTCTCATATTTGGTGCTTGCTGTGTATAGTTAGATTTATATGATATCTGTATAGCACTTTCTAGCTTATAGCTTCTCTTATTATTTCTGTTTTTATAATCATCCTTTGTATTTTATAGTAACTGAAATTCAGAGAGGTTATGATTTATCTAGACTGTTAACCACTTGAGAAATAAAGGCTAGCACCCAGTGCTAGATTTTACATTGATTTTCTGAGGTGATTTAAAGCAATAATGATAAAAATAAACACATACTTCATTTTCACTTTATCAAGTACTATTGTAAATATTTTGCATATTTTTAATTCATTTATTCACAAAGTCCTGTAAATTAGAGATTCTTATGTCTGTTAACAAATGATACTAAAGCACAAAAAATGAAATGTCTGGAATCATACAGCCAGTAATTACTTGGGTTAGATTTTGATTTCTAGCAATTTGGCTATAAATTTCATGGTTTTCACCAGTGATTTCTGGTAATAGGGAAGCAGAGTACTCATAGTGATGGTTAGTCACTGGTTGGTGTTTGTTTAGAAGTTTAAATGTTTATACCCTAGGATAAAAAAATAAAAATTAATTCAACAAATATTTAATAAATGATGTGTCAAGCAATATTCAAGTTTAGTAGAACCATTAAAGTTCTGCTACATTATCATTTCAGACGCTATTATAATACATAAAATGTCATTGAGGCCACATACAAAGAAATCTTTATTGTGCCGCTATTCAAAGAAAAAAGGATGTCACAAATTTCCTCTATTTTTGGCCTGCAGTTGTGTAACCTATATCAAGCACTTTGCAGGTGTCAGACAGTATAGTGCTTTATATTTTTAATTTAAATGTTATAGTAACTATGTAGGAGAGGTATTATTTGATCATCAGTTTATACATTTTGTGAATTCACAGGTGGTAACTTTTAGTTGTAGAGTACATAGCACATGGAAGTCTTCCCAAGCCAGGATTTGACTCTAAAAGATGACAATTCTTGAAATTGCAGGAAGTGTAAAGTGCGGAAGTTAACTGCTGTATTAATTTGATATTTCTAGAAGTGTAGCTATTTGGTATGAGAAATATTTTTGAAATTTACTATTTAATAATTTCTTAAAATAAAGCACAAGGGCTGACTTGTAGCTCAATGGTAGCGTGCTTACCTAGCATGTGTAAGTCCCTGACATCAAGCCTTAGGACTGGGGGAAAAAGTTCTCTCACATTTGAACATTTGGAGAAGGTCTTTCCAGAAACATTAGGTTTACTTACAGGATAAAAACTAACATTTCACTTTTATTTCTTTTTCTTAATTTCAACAAGACTTAGACTGCTGAGGCTTATTTGCAGCCATAGTCAGGCTTCTGTCCACAAGTCAAGAACTTGATACTCATCTGCCCAAGATAGCAGACCCTCTTTGCTCAGAGATGCTAAGAAAGGAGAGTTTAAAAGAAGGAGACTTCGCAGTTGCCTAGACAAGGAGCTTTGTGAGGGTATAATATGTAGAAGGCTGGCATGGGAGAAGGTGCACCGTTTCACGTAGCCTGAAGAACTCTGATAAGACACTGATTTGTGAGGGAAAGAAGAGACTGTGGAAGTATTATCTTGTATTTTTCCCTCCTAGACATTTCTACTTTGTGGACTAAAAGAAGGTACAATGGGACATGAGGGAAAAATGATCTTCCCAAGAAAGTCTAACCAAAATATGTGTACTTTGAAAACTTTCATATATACTTTGAAATATATCAATAATCTTTTTTACCCAACAGGTGTGCAAAACTCATTCTGGTATACTTGGAAAGGGTTTAGCTCTTTCTCATTCTCCTACTATTTTAGAAGCACTTGAAGGAAACTTACCACTTCAAATCCAAAGCAATGAGCAGTCCTTTCTAGATGATTTTATTGCTTGTGTCCCAGGATCAAGTGGCGGAAGGCTTGCAAGGTACTGTATCTTAAGTACTGCAATTACTTTCTCTTAGGGCTACGTTGTTGGTGAATGGAAAGAGGAGTTCTCAGGTGTTAAAATTCTTCCCCAAAATAATCTGGTTTTGAACTTGCTGAAGTATAAAATGGTAATATTTTAAAGTATTGATTGTTTTGCTTTTATATTCTTCTTATTTTTAGGATTAAAATACATGCTGCCCTGTGTCATTTTACCAGAAAAAATAAAAATCTAATTGGGAATGTAGCTCTGTGAAATAGTGCTTGTTTAGCATGTGTGAGGTCCTCGGTTCAATCCCCAATATTAGGAAGGAAGGGAGAAAGGCAGGCAGGCAAGAGGGGAGGAGGGAGAAGACTTGACTTTTTTGTGGTTTTAAAGTTACAGAAATTACTCTTTAGTATTAAAAAACTAAAATAATGAGTGGACAAGAATAGAAAATCTCATAAGTTCACTGATGTCTCTGTAGAAGTTTTTCTGTAATGCTTGGTGCAATTACTTACTGCTCATCTTACAGAACAACTTGAATGTAAATCATGAAGTAAATTCAGGAAGGGATATCACAAACTGTAGAAAATTGGGAAATGTTACATAAAAGGGAAATAATGGGGACTATGTAAGAAACAGTGAAAAAAGTATGGCCAGTGTACTTTGAACCTTGCTGCTGTCGAGCAAGCAGCATACAATTTCTATCCAGAGACAATACTATTTTCTACGCCTTTCAGGCTGGTGAGGCAGGCCTTGTGCAGTAAGAATGTCTTCACCTCTGTAAGTGATATATCACTTTAGTTTGTTTTCTCATACATCTTAAACTAGTCATAGTTAAAATTTCGTATTTTCTGACTTAAAAATTATCTTCATATTACATGCAAATGCAGAAATCTCATGCTTTGGCATGTTTATTTATATTTGTCATTAGTAATACCCAACAGAAACTACTATCAGTGAATCAGAAATCAAGATACTCTTTTAATACTTTATTTGATGCATGTTTTATTAGACCTGCTTTCATATTAATCATTGAAGATACTGATTAATATTGGCTTTTGTTTGTTTTCATTACTTTCAGATGGCTTCAGCCAGATTCCTATGCTGATCCTCAGAAAACATCATTGATCCTGAATAAGGATGATATTCGTTGTGGTTGGCCTACCACCATAAGTGTTCAAACAAAAGATCAGTATGGAGATGTGGTACATGTCCCTAATATGAAGGTAATTCTGAGTTAAAATGAGATATGTATTCACTGACCACAGTAACTGATAAAATTTTAGAAATGACGGGTGCTTAGAGTCCATTTGCTCTAACTTCTTTGTCTGTATATAGTAGAGGACAATGAAAAATTGTTTAAATGATTTTTTTATATTAATTAGTTCCCAGGTTTCTAAGTTATGTACTAGAAACCTGGAAACTATGATAACACAGAGGATAAGAAAATACAATAAAGAGGGCTAAAGACAAGAAAAAAAGTGCTGAGCATATTTTCATATATTTATTGGCCATTTCTACTTCTTTTGAGAAGTATCTTCATTTCCATTGCACATTTTTTAATTGGGTATTTTGTTTTTTGAGTTTTGAATTTTTTGAACTCATCATGTATTCCAAATAGGCATCTCTGATTCTTTAGGTTGTCTCTTCACTTTTGTTTCCTTCACTGTGCAGAAGCATTTCAATTTAATGCAATCCATGTGTTCATTTTTAGAATTGTTTCCTGTGTAATTAAGGTTATGTTTAGGAATTACTTGCTTATGCCTGTATCTTCAAGTGTTTTGGCTATTGTATCTTCCAGTAGATTTAGCATTTCTGTTTTTCTATATAGATATTTGATCCATTTTTGTTTGATTTTAGTACAGGGTAAGAGTAAAGGTCTAGATTGATTCTTCTGAATGTGGACCACTGATTTTCTCATCACAGTTTATTAAACAGGCTATCTTTTCTCCAGTGTTTATTATTAGCTCCTTTGTGAAAAATTGGGTGTCTGCAGGCATATGGGATTATTTCTGTCTTTCGTTCTGCTTCATGGATTAGTGTGTATATTTTTGTGCCAGTACCATATTGTTTTTCTTAACTGCAGCTTTGTAGAATAACTTGAAATTGGGCATTGTAATGCCTCCCATTTTGCTCTTTTTGCCCAGGATTGCTTTGGTTATTCTGGATTTTTTTTTATGCCATATAAATGTTAGCATGCCTTTTGTAGTTCCGTGACAAATACTGTTGATGTATTAATAGGAATCACACTAAATCTTTATATCATTTTTGATAATATGACCATTTTGACAATACTGATTTTACCTATCTAAGAATAATGTGTCTGTGTGTGTGTGTAGAATATATCATTTTTAAAAAAAATTTTTCCCAGTGAGAGCTGATTTCAGTTCTTCTGTATTTATTTAAACATGCTTTTATGGCCTAAGATATGGCCTATTTTTGAGACAGTTCTGTTGATTACTGAGAAGAATGTATATTCTGCTGTTGTTGGGGGAAGTACTATGTAGATATGTTAGGTTCATTTGTTCAATGGTATTGTCTAACTCTGACTGTTTTTGTTGAATTTTTGCTTGGTTCACCGTTTGTTGGAGAAGGAATGGTTTGAAGTCTCCCACTATGATTACATGGGTGTCTTATTTGCCCTTCTATATCAGGAAATTTTTGTTTTATGAAATTGTACAGTATGCTGACATTTGGTTTGTGCACATTTACAGTTGTCATTTGTTAGTATTGAGTTCTTCCCTTCACCAATATATAGTGACTTTCCTTGTCTCTTCTGATCAAATTTGGCTAGAAGTGTACAGTATCTGAAGTTAGGACAGCTGTTCCTACTTGTTTCCAGGCACAGGTTGCGTGGAATATCATTTTCCATCCTTCCTTTTTCAAAGGGTGTTTCTGTGGATGATATGTATCTCGTGCAGGCAGCAGATAGTTGAATCTTGCTTTTAGAGCCAGTCTACCAATTTGTGTCTGTGTTTCCTTTTATATTAAAATAATTTTAGAATTATAGAAATAATTTTAGAAAAGTTACAAAACAGTACAGTGGTACTATATCCCCTTTAGCAATTTGCCGTAACCTTAGTATCTTACAAGCTTTTCACACTCACCAAAAACAGGAAATTAATTTGATACTATTTACAAATCTGTTGGCCTTACTTAAATTTCACTAGTTTTCCTATGGATGCTCCTTTTCTGATAAGAATCCCTCACTGCAGTTAGATTTACATTGATTGTAATTACACAACCGATTGCTATTAAGCTATTTTTTCCAGTGTTTATTCCTTTCAATTTTTCTTTGTTGAACTGTTTTCCCAGTGAGAAATGTTTTTCCCTTTGACCTCATTGGTGACGTTGGCTTCACTCTTTCTGCTTAGAAATTTTTTGAATATTTTTTGTGATGCTGATTTGGTGGTCATAAATTTTTGATTTTATTTGTTGTGAAAGGTTTTTATTTCTCCATCAGTTTTGAAGGATAATTTTGCTGGATATAGTTATCTACTCTTCTAGAACTTGAAAACTTTGCTTCAAGCTATCCTGGTATTTAAGGTTTGTGTTGAGAAGTCTTCTGATAGTCTGATAGTCTATTCTGACTATTATTCTGATAGTCTTGCTTTTGTAAGTTACTTGGTAGTTTTCTCTAATGGCTTTTAGTATTCTGTCATTCTAGATTTTTAGAATTTTGAGTATGTTATATTCTGGAGTGGTTTTTAGTGGCTGTGTCTTTTTTAGGTTCTAAATGTCTAATTTTCTGAGTAACCATTCCAGAGTCTAGGTTTTAAAAGCTTTCTGCAGTGATTTTTCAGAATAAAATTTTTATGGCTTTAGTGTCTTCTTGGACTCATAATTCTTAGGTTAGTTCTTTTAAAGTCACCTAGGATCTTGAATCAACCTTTCCTGATTTCTTGTGTTTTGACTATCATTAAGTAATGTACCATAACATTCTTGTTCTCTAATCCTGAAATTCTCTCTTCTGACTGGTTTTATCTTCTGGCATGGCTTTCAGTTGTGTTTTCATTTCAAGAATTCTGCTTGGGTTTTTTTTTTTTTTTTCTCTCTCTAGCTTATACTTCTAAATACTAAATACTAAATACTAAATACTAAATACTAAATACTAAATACTAAATACTAAATACTAAAAAGTATTCATTTATAGCCTGCATTCTTATCTTTAATTCATTGAGCTGTTTGTATTTTCTTTAAGTTCCTTGAACATCTTATTACATCAAATGTTTTCTGCTTGTTAACATCCTCTTTGAGCCATTGAACATTTATGTAATAGCTAGTTTATCTATTCAGACATTCTAACCAGTTCGTTTTTAAGTTCTTTGCCTGAAGCTTTCTCTATGTCATTCCCTGTGAGATCAGCTTTTTGAGGAGTTAAGAATTTTTTGAGACATTTTATTGTCCTTTGTTCTCATGATTCCCAGGTTTTTGTGTTGAATGTTGTAAGTTCTACCATTCCTAGTGCTGAATTGCAAGGAAATAACAGGTATTGGTAATACCAGCATCCAAGAGTCAATCAAATGTCAATGTACAATTTAGAGCTTGTTTTCTCCGCTTCAGTAACCCAGGAATCCAAAGGATCAGTAATGGTAGGAAAAGGAAAAGTCCCGGAAGATAGGAAAGGATAAAAGACATTTAAAAGAATGAAAAAGAAGAAAAATTGAGAAAAGTAGGAGAATAAAAAGAAAGAAAAGTAGAAGAACTACGATGTCATAAAGAATAGGTTTGAGATATTTCTAGGTAAATCGATGAGCCTTCAGAACATATTCCTAAGTGCAAAAAATTGAACACACATTTAAACAATATATTGTTTCTTTGGTGTAAGAAACTGTAAGTATAAATAAGAACCAAAATGTATAATAGATATTGGGAAATAGGAAGAAAATGTTCAAATAGGAAGGGAACCAAGGGTGCTGGATGGGGGAAATACTAAAAAAGAAACAAAAGCAGATAAAAGAAAAAAAAGAAGTTTTGATTGTATTATTATTATCCCTATAAGAAAGTAGAGGAAGAGAGATTTGAGAGGATATGTGTGAGGGTGGAAGGAAAAGAGTAAAAGGAGGGATTTAAAAATAGAAAATAGGGCAGTCTTTACGGGGGATTATATCCAATTTTGTGTGTGTGTAAAAGTAAAACAATTTATAATAACATAATAGAATAACAATAGTTAATACATTCCATGTTGTTATCTTTAAAGTAGTTGTTCACAATACAAGATATAGGCGTAAAAATTTGTTCAATCAATATTAGCATAATGTTCCTTTTTAATGAATTTTAATTTTAATGAATTAAGAGACACTAATAGTATACCTAACTTACATTTCTTTTCTCTTTTCCCTACTGTCCTTTTCCCTTTCAACCATCCTAATTCCTTTTTCCTTTTAAAAAATTTCTTCCCATTTCACAATATCTGTTATACATTTTAAAACTTACTTACTTGTTCAGTTTTTCACACCAAGGAG
>PVJX010001345.1:18840-100249 GCA_004027295.1 Dolichotis patagonum
CTCCCAGAAATAGCTGTTCATGTTACAAAATTAAGGCATACAAAGTGAACACACAGATCCCAGGATCCCAGTTGTTAAGGGGGGGGGGGGATGTGGTATGTTTGATTCTAAGCCCGCGTCCCGGTAGGCAGCAGGCTGGTTACTGGTTGGCTCGGCCCCCTAAGTTCCAGCATGCCGCGGATCTCAGGAAACGCTCTTGCTTCTGGTTTCCCCGGACACTGGGTTGTTTTCAAGATTTAACTGTTATAAATTGTGCTGATGTAAACTGGGGTGCACATGTATCACTGTGATATGGTGTTTTTAATTCATCTGGGCAAAGGGGATTAGCTGGGTCGAATGGGACCTCTAATCCTAGTTTTTTGAGCAATCTCCACACTGATTTCCACAATGGTTGTGTCATTGTACATGTTACCCCAACCTTTCCAAAATTGGTTTTTTAAATCTTAGAATATATTAGTCCACAGAATCATTTCTTGCTCACAAAATAAGATTGGATAATGTTAGGGTTTAGGTCTAAAATGTCCCTCAAAAGTCTCAGGTATTCAGAGATGGGGCTTCTAGAAGGTGATTGGATCACAGGGTTGCTATACTCATTGGTGGATTGATGAGTTGATACCTGAATGTGCTATTAGGAGGCGGGGCTTGTTTGGAGGTGGGTCACTGGAGATGTGAAATGTACAGGTATAGTCTTGTCCTCTTCTTTTCCTTCTGCTTCCTGGATTCCATGCCTCTCTGCAATGCCATTTCTGCCTTAGAGTCAACCATGATTGAAATGAGACCACTGAAACTGAGCCAAAATAAACCTCTCTTCCTTTAAGTTGCAGATGTTGAATATTTTATCCCAGAAATGGGAATGTGACTAATAAAAGTAATAATACTTCAGTTTTACTTTTAATAGAATTATTTTAACTACTTTTTACATTCTTTAATATGTAGCATGAAGAAGCACACTACCAATGTACTTTCATACCTGATAGGAAGACATTTTGCACATGACTTAACACGATTAAAATTGTATTGAAAAGCATTTGACCCTGGTACTAAATAAGAGTCAGTCTTTAGCAGTGTCTTCCATTTCTAACCCTCACAGTAACAGTTGGCATAATGGCCCATATATATGATCATTTAAATAAATGATAAAATAGTACATACTCTGAAATATATACAATATGTTATACATACACACTATACCTACACTGTACTGTACTCTATTTTTCTCTTCTGTCTGTCTTCCTAAGGCAGATCCTACCAAAGTAATTTCATGCCAACTCTGAATTATGCTATGAAATGCAAAAACTACCACAGATATAAGGAAAAGGCTGAATAGAGAATGAAATGAATTTTTAAAATATTTATATTACTATGCTTATAGTATATCTTTAGCTGTATTTTTATTTCTTACTTTTCCTTGTTTGTACTTTTTGTTGTCTTTGTTTTGGTATCTGGGTTGTATTCATCATGCATTTCAAAGTTAGGTTTGCTTTATGTTTTTTCTCCTCATATTTGGTTTCTTTTTTTTTTTAACCAAATGATCATTCTTTCCTTTCTCTCTTTTCTTTTCCTCTCTTTATCTTCTCTTTCCCTGAATTCTTTCCTTCCTTTCAGCTATGTATCTACTTCCTTTACACTTTCTTTTTGCCTTTAAAACTTCTAATACAGTGTGCTCTAGTCCATACCAAATTTATCTCTATTTGGAAACTATCTAGAAAATTATAAATAGTATTTAGAAGTATATTATGTACTTATTAATTTTTAATTTATTGATACCATATTAACTGAAAAAAATTAACTTCATCTATTTTTACTTTCAGCCTAATAGATAGCATATGAAATTGTTAGACTATTATAGACCTAACAGAAATTGTTAAAATATTCATGTAATACAGGATACTCATGTGAAACTTAAAAACTGATTTGTAACTAATATTGTAACATTTCCAAAGTACTTTTTAAAACACTTTACTCAGAACATGATTATTCCAAGAATATGATTATTCCATGATTATGTTTGTTGTTCTGTCCCTACAAGGTAGTCATGTGGGAAATAAAAGAGTAACCACAATTTATTTTAAAAAGCAGACTTTTCTCTTTCTTTAATGTCTCAGTATTCTTAGAATATAAAAAGATTTGTTGTGCCACTAACATTAAATTACGCAGAAAATGATTGCTTAGAGAAAAACTTAATTCAAATAATATGTAAAAAAATCTGTTATTTATTATTGAATGTCTTAAAATCTGAGAGCATTTGCTTTGTTCTTTCCATTACATTTAAATACTGCTTTTAATTGTAGCAAATGCTTATAAGCTAAGGAATTGTATCATATATCTTTAAACTACTGTTTAACTACTGTTAAAAAACTACTGTTTTTTAAAATACAGGAATGTGGTTTTTAATATTCCCAGGGTTTTGTATCAGTATAAATACTGATCTCTCATAATTCCAGTTGAAGAGACTGATTCTTCAGTGGAACATGTTTGTCAGCTGCACTTAACTTACACAACCAGTGAGAGTCTCAAACTACTGATTCCACAGAATAGTAAAGACATTCTGCAGGTCCAAGAGGTCCCTGGATTACTTAAGTAATAATGTCATCTTCATTTGCATGCTACGTTTTCTGTTTGCACAAAGAACTTATTGTTGAATGGCTCATTCTTACCAACCTCAAAAAAATAGTATCAGCTGGACATGGTGGTGTACACCTCTAATCCCAGTACTTAGGAGACTCAGGCAGGAGAATCACTGCAAATTTGAGGCAAGTCTGGCTGCATATTGAGCTTAAGACCAGCCTGAACTAAATAGTGAGACCCTCTCACAAAAAAAAAGTAGTATCAAAGCAAGAACTGAGTAAAACATAAAACATTACATTATGAATAGCTAACGTGTTATTCAGATTGATTACCTAGGAGGTCAAGAGGCTTGTTGGGTTATGTTTTTAAACCAACGTATAAACAAAACAGAGTACATTTTTTATAATCCCTGGAATATATTTTTGTAAGGCAGTTTATATTTTCACTATTTTAGCGTAACTAAAAATGTCTGTTTGTATTTTCACTATTTTAGCATGACTAAAAATGTCTGTTGAAGAGTAAGTAGATGAAAAGTATCCTTAATTTACTGCTAAAGAAATTCAATTACTGTTGCTAATGTAGCTCAGTTGATTGTACACTTCCATGTGCGAGGTCCTGAGTTAAATCCCTAGTACTGGGAGGTTGAGAAGGAAAAGGAGAGGAAGAAAGAAGGGGAAGAAGAAGGAAGGGAGATTGGAAGTTAGGGAGGTGAAGGGAAGAGGGAGAAAGAAGAAAATAAGAAAAACAAACATGTTTGAACTTGATGTATAAGATTTATTTTGTTTCATATCAGATTTTAAGATTTTTATCACTGGAGTACATTTTGTTCTGTAGAATACTACAGCTGAAATTGAGATTTATGCTTTAAAATATCCCGAGATTATAAGAAAATATGTGTATTTAAATTGCCTGGTAAAATAATGTTCATCCCTAAAAAGTCAATGTAAATCCATTCTAATATTCTTTTGTGTGCTTTATTAATGTGGAATATTTTTAATTTAATATTTTAAAATGTATAATTATTTATTCCAAAATAAGAAAGTTTCTGTTTTACAGAGTTCAGGGTCTTATTTGTAAATATAACTTGAAGTCATCTTACTGCTGTTAAATGTGGCTCTGAAGGGAATGGCTGAGACAAGACCAATACTAAAATAGCATTTCTCTGCTTGCAAGTTGTATAACTGTAAATTGCTTCCTTTGATAGTGCCAGGACAATTACATGGCACTATTGTTATATAATAATAGTGTTTGATTTTTTTTTTTTAATTTCATTTTAAGGTGGAAGTGAAAGCCGTCCCTGTTTCCCAGAAAAAATCATCTTTACAACAAGAACAAGGAAAAAAACCTCAAAGGATTCCTGGTAGTCCTGCAGTAGCATCAGCATCTTCTAATACTGACTTGACTTTTGGAGGGTTAGCGTCACCAAAGCTGGATGTTTCCTATGAGCCAATGATAGTGAAGGAGGCTCGATACATTGCCATAACAATGATGAAGGTAATTGTTTTTAACTTACCAGAAAACTTATTTAACAAACATTTCATTGATTCAAGGACAGATCACCAGTTTTAGAATAAATTAATACAATCAGAGTTTGAGGTGATTTGAAACTGGGTTTAAGCTTTGTAATATCTTAGCCAATGAGTGGAAGTATCCTAACCAATGAGGTTTATCCAGGGCATGGTTATTGCTGACAAAACTGAATCTCAGTCCCTGCAGAAGTACAAGTTTACTTTTAGTCTAGTACTACTGCTAGATTATAGCTCTTCAGGATTTACCTAGACCCCTTCAATTTTTAGGTAGGTCCTCCCAAATGCCAGGTTTACCTTTTTGGGGCCTCCTTCTTTGTCAGGTATTTTAGTTCTCTGATTATCTTTACGTAGATTTTTAAAACCTATTTTCTGGAGCCTTTTAGTTATCTTCCAGAGGTAACGTTAGTCAGACTTAATAAGATGATCATCATTTGAAGCTTGTGTTAGAAATTTTGTCATTTTTAAACAGAAGTGGTAAACTATTGAGGCTTTTTAGTTGAGGCATGGTTAGGTTGGTGTTTTATAAGGATTATGGTGGAATATGGACAGTGCAGTTGGGCAGATAAGTGAAGAAGTATGGTTTGATTTAAATATCTTTAGGAGATTTTCGATGTACACTGAAATATGCCAATCATGTCAGTGAGTATGTGGCCAATCAGAATAGTTCAAAATAGCTGAGTTGAAGAATCAGTAAAACTTGATAGCTAATGTAAGATAAGGAAGCTACTTTCCCCAGTTCCTTTATGACATATTTTGAAAGTTAAGAAAACAGCAGTTTCAAAAGAGTTAAGAATGTTCTAGTGCAAAAGTAAAGTTTTCTCTTTTTTTTAATTTTAAAGATAGTAAATTCCAACAAAACAAAACAGAACAAAGCCAATCAAAACAAAGCAGCAGAATTGGGACAGAAATTCAAAGCAGGATACTAAGCAAACAACAATAACTAACATAGTATATCTTGTTATCTTCATAGTAGTTGTACATTCTGTCAGGTATAGCAAAATCAAACCAAAAACAAAACAGAATAAAGCCAATCAAAACAGGATATTGAATAAAGCAAAAACAGTTAATCAGAACAAAGCAAAACAGTAAGAACAATATTGGATTTCAAAAACAAGATAGAAGGAAATCCCCCATATTTGCTATATTGCATACTGTCATCCTCCCAAGAGATGCTTAGACTGCGGACATCAGACCTGCGTAATTAATCAAACAGCATTTAGTTGTTTTATGTACCTTAGTTGTTGTCGACTCAGCCTGTCCTCCAAACTCACCAGTTGCTTACATGTTGGGGGTGGAGGTGGGGCGGGGCTGTTTGATTCTCAGACCACATGCCAGTAGGCTCAAGGAAGGCCCTATCTGACTTTGCTCGTCCTGGAACCTGTGCAGTTTGTGCGGCTTACCAGAAAGGCTGGCTAGTTGGCTTCTTGTTGGCTCCTCCCAGAAGTAGAGTTTTGAAAAGGCTCTGGGAAGAATTTATCACTGATCTTGGTAAGGGAAGTTAGGGACTGTGAGCTTATGAATGACCAAATGGAAAGGAAGTAAGAATAGCTGGAGCTGAATTATTGTGCATTATTCTTTCAAGATGTTCGGCTGTAAAATGAATCACAGGAAATACATGTAAAATGAAGTCTTTGGAGTTTGGTTCTTATGTAAAGAGATTTGTAAATTTTAATAATGATGAGAAAGACAATTGAGAGAATGGAATAAAATAGATATTGAGAGATAAATTGTATCTAAATCTCAGGTTGAAGGATTGCCCTTAAATAGGAGTATCCCTCCTAATCTTTGAGAAGGAAAAAAGAAATGATTGATCCAGATGCAGATTTATATAATAAATGGTTAGGTAATAAAACTAATGGGACCATTTAAAATAATTTCATGTTTTAAGTTAGAGTTGGGATGATGAGTCTTAGGATCAAAATTTTGAAAGCAGGAAAGATAAAAGTCATTATGGAGAATGAAAAAGACTAATCAGAAAAGATTCATCAGATATTTTTAAACGAGTTAAAATTGGATAGCATATCTTAATAGTAGAGTATGAGTCATATGAGCATGTAAGAAATAAGTCATATTGCTCTGGCATTGAATTATGCCATATAGCTCAATGAAAGAACAGTGAGGTAAGAGAGTTTAGCATGTGATGGATGGAGATAAAACAGTGGAACCTAAATGGTTTGGAAAGAAGATGTAAGAAGATTCAAGGGTGAGAGGACATGGAAGCCTGAGGAATAGATGTAGTAAGAGACATGAGGTACTGTGTGATTAAATATTGTGGAGGATGGAACAAGGAGTACAATTTCTGCTTTCACTGATAAATGTAATATATATTTGAGGGAAAGTGGTATAGTCGAAAACACTTTGTACCGGGTTTATCCAGCTCTGAATTCCTTTTCTAAAGACTCAACCTTGAATTGCGCTTTTCTGTACAACTTTTATGTAGGTGAAGGAAGTTAGAAATTTCTAAATCACATTCACAAAGATATAGAGGGTAGGAAGGAGGAAGGGCTTTGTGGGAAGGTGTGCTTTAATTTATAAACAAGTTAGCAGCGAATGAGATGTTGTAGATTTTTTTTTTTTTTTGTACCGGATATTGAACTCACGACCTCAGGTTTGCCAAGCAGGCACTTATGCTGCTGAGCTAAACCCCCAGCCTCGATGTTGTAGATCTTGATCTGAAGTGATTATTAACTTGGATTAACCACTTTTTTTATTTTGGTGGTGGTGGTGGTGCTAGGGATTGAACTCAGGGCCTTGTGCATTCTAGGCCACTAAGCTATACCTCCAGCCCCTTAACTTGGTAATATTGCAGAAATACAAAAATGTCAGGAAGTACCAAGTTTCATATATCTACAGCTCAGTTTTGTCTTTATGTTATACCATAATTGTTTCAGCTCTTTTTGCTATTTTTATTAAGAAACAGATTTTTACAGGTTCAAATGAATCTCTGTATAAATAATTTCCCAAATCCATTACCACTTTTGCATAGGAGTAACCACTGTCTTAAGATAATGATTTTCTTTCATATACACACACTTTACTGAACACATATTTTTTCCTAAACAGTGTATTTTGTTGTTCTATATGCTTTTCAATAATTTGTAAAATGCTATCATATTTCACATATTCTTTAGTGTTATTTTTTAACTTCAATTGTAGTTCATTCATTTTAAGTGCTTTGAAGAATCTCATTGGATACTGTTATATATTTCCATTTTGCTACCAGTGGACACATTATAAACTGTCATAAAATAAGCATCTTTCTGTTTGTCTCTTTTTATGTGAGCAGTAGTTTCTCTAACATTTATACTTAGAAGGGCAAGCATGTCTTCAACTATTAAATATTATAAAACTTACACTCCTACCAGCAGTGTCTGAAAGTAACAGGTACTGCATGCTCTCATTACACTTGATTGAGTTGTTTATTCTTTCTGTTTTGTTTTGTTTCATTTAGCTCAGACCTTCCTATACTGCTGAGGCTGTCCTCCTGGGCTCAAGCACTATTTCTCCTATAGCTTACCTGGTAGCTGAAATTAGGCACATACCTGTGTGCCCAGTGGGCACTTGATTCTTACCAACACATGTTGATGACTATAATATGATTATTTTGTTGTATTAATGCATATTTTCTTAATTTCCAGTTTAATTAAATTTTTATATCTTCTTGACATTTCAGATTTGTTCAGTGAATTAGCTTTACTCACTTTTGGTGTGTTTTGTTTGTATTAATTTGCTCTTTGTATATTATGGGTTATGTTGTTTAAATATCTACTTCTGCCTGGTGAAGGCTTTTTTTTAATAGTATCTTTTTTTTGCAGAAATTTATAATTTTAATGTACTCAAAACAACTATGTTTTTCTTCTAAAGTTTTACAAAATTAGTTTTTTACATTTTAGTTTTCAGTACTTCTGGAATTTATTTTTTTGTAAATGATGGGCAGTGGAATTCTTCTTTTTCTCTTGTATGGATAACCTTTTTTCTCAGCACCAATAATTGAATGTTTTATTGTTCTGCTGCTTTAGAATATTTCTACTTTTATGGTTGTTACTGGTCTCTTTCTCAAAGGTATATGAAAATTACTCCTTTGAAGAATTGCGTTTTGCATCACCAACTCCTAAGAGGTAAGGATTATTTTGTGTGAAAGCACAGCTAAAATGTGTGTTGTGTACTGCTTGCAACTAAACTCATCCTGTCCTCCAAATTTATTTTCCATAAATGCATAGTTTTTTAAAAATTTCAGTAGTGATTTTTTTATACATAGTGATGTGTAGCTTTGCTAGTAGAATGTGGTTTTTTCAACTGTTGTAATACTTATAATACTGAGAGAAAGAATAGCTAGCATGCAAATATATATAAAATGGCTTGTCTAGAATTGGTTCATGTTTCTGTTTGATTTTTACTATTTAATAATTATTTCTTTCTCCTTCCCTAATGAGTTCTGTAAAAATTTCAGTATGTGTCATATTTATATTTTGTTACAGTCCTAATTTTCCAGCCACCGATTAATTCTGTTAACTCCAGATTTAAGCAGATATTTGTGTTAGTATTTTATTTGTTTGTTAAAACTACTTTTTAAAAAGGATGCTTTTTTATATGCATAGTACTTTAGAGAGATCACATTTGTAAAATTTAGGAACAGCTTTGAAATGAGTCTGAGGAAGCATTATTTACTCATAGGTCTCAATACTGTGCATCACAAATGACTATTAAAAATAATAGGTTGTTTTAACTTTATTGTAGTTTGCATGCAAAGTTCACTTGTAATAGTCTAGAAAAATTTCTGTCAAAAATGCTAAGTATTGAAAATGTATCTTTGGTAATAGGATAATAACATTTTATCTTAGACTTAATTATATTTATAAAATATTCACTATAGTAAAAGCATATGGTTTGTATAAAATAACTAATGTGAATAGTATGAATTTATAGCTTGTTAAGAGTAAATTAACCATCTGCTAGTAAGTAAATTTGAATATACTTTGGACATTTTAAGCTTAATTGAAATAGTCTCTTGTCTAAGTAGACTCATATATCTACCTAACACTGTCAAACATATGACATGCAGAAAGTACAGTACCATTACATGCCCTGGGGACATTTAAGAGCAGCCTAGATGTAGTATCAGCTCTCATTCTTATGGAGAAACAAACCCTAAGGCAACAAAACAGTAATAATAAGCTTATTTGATAGTATTGAGGATGGGACAGATTGCACAAAGTTATATGTGACAGGAGAGTACTATTTGAGGAGCTATTTATTTAATGGGTGAGCTGCGTTTGGCCATTTAAAGGCTTGTGGAAGTGCATACTGGGTAGACAAAACCTGGGGTTGGTGGAGCTTGACTGAAGAACAGACAGAAAGCTAGTTGGATGGAGAATAGGGAGGAGAGGGATAATAGGTGAAGGATAGGTCAGAAAACTAGATGAGGTCCTTCTTGTATATGGATTGATGGATTCTATTAAAGAATTTGACTTTTCTTCTTAAACAAATTTGTTTGGAGAATTCTAAACAGGAGAGTTACATAGAATATAGTTTTTAAAAGATTATTCTATCTATTCTCTAAAGATGAATTATAGGGGAGCAAGAACACAGAGATGAGTTAGAGACTAATATGTGTCTTAGACTAGGGTTAGATGTAAAATATCTGGATATACTTGGGATATACCTAGAAGGAACCAGCAAACCTTATTGGCAAGAAGAATCAAGAATACTCAAGGATTTTCTTTGGTTTCAGCAACAGTATAGTTCAGCAGTTGACCAACTTTGACTTACAGTCCAAATCTAGCCTGCTGCCTCTTTTCATAATAAAACCTTATTAGAACACAGCCTCATTTATTGTATTTATGTGTTGCTATGGCTACTTTTGCATTGCAGTGGTAGAGTTAAATAATTGTGGCAAGGACTTTTTGGTCCAATAGACTAATAAAATATTTTTATAGAATATTTTATTGTTTGTTTACTGCCCCCTGGTCTAGATTATTATTTTTATGGGGAACAAGATGTCTGAGAATTGAGCATATGTTCTTCTGCCCCAGTTTGTTTTTTATAATTAGAGTGGGAAATAAGGGTTTTTCTTTGAATCAGTTAAAAATTGGATGCCGAGACACCTACACTAAGTGGAAATGGCAGCTATGCAATTGGAAATAATTTGAAATTCATGAAAGCAATTAATTTGGAATTATCTATACATAGATGGTATTTAACACTGATGAAGAGATAAATGGTCAAGTAGCAGAATCATGTAGAAAATCAAATGAAGACAAAAAATTAAATGTGGTCAGAGAGAGAACACAGGGAGGGGTAAACTGAAGAATGACCAGGAAGGTAATAAAAAAGCCAAGAGAAAGTCACTAAAGCAAACAGAAGTACTTCAAAGAGTAAGAGGTGTCAGATAGCAGATGCTGCTAAGAGATTGCTGAGGAGAAAGAAATGGCCATTAAATTTGAAGACATCACGGTCATTGATGACATGAACATCAGCAGCTGTAACAAAGTGCTGGGCACAGAAGCCTACTAACAGTAAGTTCTTGAAGAGAAGTAGAAATGAAACAAACAGAGGTTACTGGGGATACTTCTTTAGATAAGTTTTGATATAAAGGGAGAAGAGGTATGAGACCTTATCGGAGAAGAGTATAGTATCAAAGGTTAGGTGTTTGTGAAGATGGGAAATTCTGAAGTTTGTTTGTATGCTAGTGGAAATGATCCAGCAGAGTGGGGAAAGCTAAAGATGTATGAAGAAGAACAAGGTAACTATGGGTGGAAGTGTCACAGCTGAAGTGGAGGGGCTGCTTTTAGATGAAATCCAGAATGCTTCTTCTATTGTAATAGGAGAGAAGGTAAGGTAAAGTGGGTTTCATAATGTGATTGCAACTTAGAGGTTGTATCTCATTTCTTCTGCTTTCTCACAGAAGAAAAAGATGAGGGCATGATTAGCGGAGAGTAAGTAAGACAGACTGGTAGCATTTTGAAGTGAGAAAGTACTTATTTAGGTATAGGAAAATATCCTGTGGTGGGGCCGTAGGACTGGCATACAGTATGATAGTACAGCAAAGTTAAATGTTTACTAAAATATCACAGTGATCTCAGTATTTCATCAAAAGGAAATTTTCTAATATCCATTTTATTTCTTTCAGACCCAGTGAGAATATGCTGATCCGTGTCAATAATGATGGCACTTATTGTGCAAATTGGACTCCAGGGGCAATTGGACTATATACTATTCATGTTACCATTGATGGCATTGAAATAGGTATATTTCAGCTATAAGTTACCTACTGCAAAGAACTAGAATCAAAGTCATCCATCTGTTCTAATTTTGCCTAGACTTTTGTCATATACATGGAGAGGTTTCACGTTGCTTCCTTTTCTCCTTCATACTGTCAGGGATTTAGCTCAGTGGCGTAAGTACTTGCCTGGCAAGTGTAGGTGATGAGTTTGATCCCTGCTACACAAAAACAAACTTACTGTATGTCCTTTTCTCCTTCATAATGAGGATGTACTTAGTGCATTCATTCCTACCGTCTTAATATTTGTAATAACGTGTGGTGTCTGCTCAGACCTCATAGCCTTCGTGACTTCTTCCCTTGTTTTCCTGATGTGACTGTTCAGATATGATATCCTCCATGCTGCTGTATTACACTGTATACTCCATATCCCCCTCATGATATATCAGTCTCCTTGTGTTGATTATGAGCAGAGGCCATATCATTCATCTGTGGTTCTGCCACTTTAGATCTGTGCGTGGTGTATAATGGTTGCTTAGTAAATATATTGAATGCATTGAACTTTCTTTGCCGTTAACTTGAAAGAGAATATTGCTTTTCTTTGGGACATTAGTCTTTATTTTTAAACTCTCTCTGTATAATAAGAGTAAAATGAAGATTAAAAATAATTTTTAAAGTGCATTCCTTTAAGCTTTGGAAAACCTAGTATATTCTGTTCTTGCCTTAGGCATTTGTAGAATCTCAGTTAATGTATTAGAGAGTCTGAAAAGCTCTGAAGAACCTGTTTTTGTTGAAAATTTATGGGACCTCTTGCCCATGGAAAGGAGGACAATAGGGTAGAGGCAGTAGTGTAGTCATTCTTCTATTTATGGGTTCCACTCTGTGGATTCAACAAGTTGTGCAACAGAAGTACTCAGGAAAAAAAGTTGCATCTGTCTATAGTGTATATGTACAGGTTTTTGTCATTATTCCCTAAACAATACAAAAAACTTTTTGTTGCCTTTACATTGAATTAGATATTACAATAATCTAGAAGTGATTTACAATAAATACTAGCAAAATTTCATTGGGTAAGTATAGTTTTTTAATTGCTTAGAGTAAAAGAAACTGATTTTCTTTAGAGTAAATCTGAAGAAAGATTCATATTTTCATAGAATCATTCATTTTATTCATTGTTCAGTCTCCTTGATCTTCTTTCTCACTCAAATTTCTTCTAAACCATCATAGACTGGGACCTTGTTTGATTAGAGACAGTTCATTAGACTAACAATAATAGTAAAAGCTAAGATTTATTGAACAGTTAATATGTACACATTCACACACTTCACACATTTTCAGTCATTTATTTAAGTCTCGGTAGTATATTGAAGTAGATACTAATCATTACTGTTCCTAGTTCTTAGATGAGAATTTTAGACCTAGACCCATACAATACTGACAGATGTGAGGGTGTCTAAGCAGGCTAGTGTGGGAACCCAGCCTTTAACCACTGTGTTGTGTTACACTGCCTGTCAGTCTGGCATTCTGTCACGCGTGCTGGCCTGCCTGCTTATCAGTCATACAGATGATTTTGGTATCGATAATGAGTGGTACTGTGATCTTGATACTAGAAAATAGTGCTTAATAACAAGGATTTCTTTTTTATTATATTTTTAAATGTTTTTTAGTATCATTTCATGTGTTCCAGCTAAAGAGTAGGAAACCCTTCTTTTGGTAAAAACCCTGAGAAGAACCTAGTAACTTGTCCTTTTGAATCTCGGGAAAATTTTTCAAATGTATTTCCTTTTTACCTTTTAAGTACCAGTGAGTTAAAAAGATAGAATTCAAATATTTAAGTGTTTAAAATAGCCTATATTTATAAAAGTGAAATTTAAAGATCTTCACTTTTTTTTTATCGAATATTTTTTTTCATCAAATATTACACTTTTGTTTTCTTACAGATGCTGGCCTCGAAGTAAAGGTAAAAGACCCACCAAAAGGGATGATTCCACCAGGAACTCAGCTGGTCAAGCCAAAGGCTGAACCTCAACCAAATAAGGTTAGAGTAGAATGAAATCAGAAGCTTAATCAGTCAAGGATTTTTAAACTCTTTCATTGATGTTTCAAAAGAGTTATCAAACATCTGATATTAAACTTAATTGATTTCAGTATTTGAGTTCTAAATATTGCTAAGCTTGGAGAGTGTTTCATAGTAATTTTACATTTCAAATTATAGAAGCAGTACTTTTCACTTTCTTTACCTAATGCTGTAATTATTTATGGGTATTGAATAATTTGCTATTGAAAGTTTACAGTTAACATGATATCTGCTAAAATAAGTGTAAGGTTTGCAAGGTTAATTGTGCTGTTTGATTTCTTAACATCAAACTAGTCTGTGTAGGGTTTTGGTAAACTACTTGGTAAAAAGGAAGTATGAGTATTGGAATTTATGTCATACATCTTGAAAAGGTACCTTCTATCCTTTTTGTCGTATGTATTCAAAATTATAAAGGAAATGATAAACAATAATTTTCTAATAAGATACATTTTAATACTTAGAAAAGTTCTTTTTATATATTTGTTACAAATTTACTGTTCTTTGCTGAGAAAAACAAACTATAAATACCTTTGGAAACTTTCAGAGTTACAGTATTGCAAATTGTTTAATTTTATTTCTTCCTACTTCTGAAAATCTCCAGTCCATGTTTTTCTTCTCTCACTATATATCCTTTGCCTCACTCAGGTTCGAAAATTTGTGGCCAAGGACAGCGCAGGGCTCCGTATCCGGAGCCATCCATCCCTTCAGAGTGAGCAGATTGGCATAGTAAAGGTCAATGGAACAATCACTTTCATCGATGAGGTAATTCATAAGGAAGCTCTTGGTAAATAAATGTTGGACAGAAATTTTCTACATTTTTTGCACAATAATAAATTACTAAAGTTTCTCTTAGAATTTGTTTTAAGCAATTTAAGGAACTTTCAACAAAAATGTTTGCAGTGTTTATTGTTTCAGACATTTCAGTTATTTTCCTTTATCAATAACAAATCACTAAAATTTTACTTTGAACATAAAAACTATTAAAGATCAGTAACCAGAAACTTATATAAGCAATCACTGAAAATGGCATAGTTGTTTTTCATGATTTTTTAAACATACTGTTTTTAAATATAGTTTTTTGTGTTGCCTTAACTTAGAATAATACCTGGTACATTTTTTGGCAAACAAGTAGCCTCAGATTATTCAATCCAAATTTCAAGAAAGGAAGATTTATATTTTGGGAAACTTCTGATTTACTCTTTAAGCTATTTATCTTAGGTGCTTTTGCTTCTATTAAAATTGTTTTTATAGTCTCTGTGAATTATCACATCACTTAGGCATCGATTGCTGCTTTTTCCTTTCCATTTTTATCATTAATTGGCTGCTTTGTAACCTTTCAGCTGCTGCTAGCCTCGGGAATTACAGGAGGGCATGGCTTGTTTTTGTCGCTTCTTTCCCTAGATCCACAATGATGATGGTGTGTGGCTGAGGCTGAATGATGAGACAATAAAGAAGTATGTGCCCAACATGAATGGTTATACTGAAGCCTGGTGCCTCTCTTTTAATCAGCATCTTGGCAAGAGCCTTCTGGTGCCTGTCGACGTAAGTAAAAGGTGGTTTCGGAAGCACCTTAGGTACACTCTTTGCTCCTTACACGACTTTCTTTAATTAAGGCTTTTCAGTTCTGAGGTAACCCACAACTATATAACTTTTACTTTGTAAGTGCTTGAAGTCTTAAAGGCTTCTTGTAATGAAAACAAAATTTGGCAAGGTGAAAATCCTTAATGTTTATTTTGATCCATTACCAACAGAAAGAAAGAAATTAAAAGTAGGCCTACTGAATAACTTTCAAAGAGATAGGGAATGATATTGGTTGCATTTTTTTTCTTGTCTTTTTTTTAATTCACATTACTACTTAGAATGAATTTCAAACTAAACTTTAAGAATTTAGAATTATTGTACATCACAAACATACATCACAAACATACATATAAAGATTTGTATATTAGCTTGGCATTTTTTAATTATGTGTCACATCTAAATTTCAGTCTTTTCTTCACTGGCTTAGATTACTATGTAACATAAGATAGATTTTTAGACTTGTGGTGTTTCATAGTATTCTAGTTAAAGGTAAATCATAGTCTCTGAAAGAACTCACTGAACCTTTTTGATAAATTCAGCAGGATGGTTAAAGTTAGTGTTTATAGATCAACGTATCATGAAATACAGTGTAAATCTACATCTCTATTTACAGTTTACTCAGAAAATATGATTTTTCTTCCTTTCCCTTAACATCAAATGTATGTGTTCCTTATAGCACTAAATAAAGAGCAAGGAGAAATTTCTAATTTAGTAAAAATCCTCAGTATGTGAATAGTTGAGTTTCTCAAAATTCAATATTTAAAGTTAGGTTCGTATATCAAGCTGTTCTGTATATCATATTTGTTTTTCTCCTCTGTAGTACCAAATAATGTTTTCTAAAGCATTAGTTATATGTAAAGATTTTTTTTTTTTGCATCTAGATTTTTCAAATAAGTCTAGGACATTCATATTCACATTTCAGTGTGAATATGCAAATTCAGATGAAAATTTATTAGAGCTTCGTGTGCTTATGATCATATCTTATACTCCCATATGGAGAAAAACATATTACTAATAGGGGTGTGGTAAAGAAAGTTTGGCATATTGGCCCACTGCTTTACTGAGGTAAAGCTGAACAATGACAGATCTATAATTAAAATGCTAGCTCTTAAATAAATAAATCCAATCTCATATTATTCTTGGATTGTCTGTAGTTAAAATGATTTTCCTTCTCTGGAAAAGAGGGACAACTGTGGAAAAGAAACAATAATTCTTTATCATCAATGCTAGAAAGTTGACCTGATATAGTTAGAAACCATCTTCTATTATCAGATATTCTTCAAGGTTATGAAAAGAGTATTTTAAATGAGATAACAGTAACAATCATTTGTAAAATTTTAAAAAAATTTTTGGCTAATTTAGACATTTGTATGTTTTCAAGAAAATTTTCTTAATTTGCTAGATTATGTTATCTCGTTCTACCTTCTCCACTCCAAGCTTTTCTTCCTAATTCATTTGTTTGAACATTTGAGATGTTTTTGAAAGAGGGAAATTTCATACAGATTAAGAAAATATTCACATAGATAACCTAGAAAATAAAGAAAAGGTAGAGTAGAAAGTGCTTTGTGTTGAAGTTCTAGATCCTATGACTTCCTTTTAGAATATTGTTTTCTACTACTTGACAGTCTTAAGCCCTATCCAAAATACAGTTTGCAATTCCTCTTAAAGTCAGGGAGAAGAGTGAAGTGAGCCAGGCGAGAGCTTGGTAATGGTTCACACTGAAATGTGAATATGAATGTCCTAGACTTATTTGAAAAATCTAGATGAAAAACATTGAAGAAAGTAAAATAAAGTACTTTTGGTATTTTCTGGCATTTTTTATGTTGAGGAATGCCATGAGTTGTGTTTTAATATAAATAGCTTAGTGTCTGGTATCATTAGGAAGGATGAGATTTTTCTGCTTTTTTTTTTTGTACGGATGGTAGTGACTTGATATTCTTATAGTTTAGAAGAAAAAAACCAGTTGAATAGGGAGAAATTAAAGATATTGATGAGAGTACCGGAGAAAATGGAAGAATGGTAAGTTAAGGGCACATTTTGAAAGGTTATTTTTGAAAAGTGGGAGAGAATGTATATATGATAGTAGATGAATTCAGAGTGAGAGAAAGGAAGGAGAGAGGAGTAGGTTAAGGAAGACCACAGTTTTCTTAAAATAAAAAAAAAGGAAAGCCAGCAGTTAAAAATGAAAGGAATGAGTTAATTTAAAGGATTCGGAAGTACAGAGAAGATTTTAAATAGTGTTCCAGAGAAACCAGAGAGGGATCTGACCAAAATCAAGTAAAGGCTTTTTGGGTGACAAGAGTGAGGAACCTAATGTATGAACCCAATCTAGACACCTTGTCCCCTCCCTCATATCCCTTAGTGTCCAGAATTAAAGGGTCTGAAAAGCAAATCATAGTGTTGATTGGAATACTGTGGGCTTCTGTGATAGAAAAATAGGGATAAATGATTCCTAATACTAATGAAAGCTAATCATCTGTGGAATCCAGCCTAATTTAGAATGTGGAAGGACAAAATGGAGTTCCGAAGGACTTTGAAGTTTAAAATCCTAGAACAATATAGAAAATGCACTGTAGTTAAAGAACTAAAAGGTTGTAGACAGCTCATATGACAAAGTAGATTTAAATTTGATTTCATACGCAAAGCAGTTTAATGAGATGCTCCATTATGTTGTAATTGAATAGTAGCTGAAGTGCAACACAAGTGAATGTTGCTGGAATTGCCTGAATTTAGGGATTAAGAGGCTAGAGATGAAAGATTATCCACATGGACATGGAGACACAGATGATGGCAGTTTTGTGACCTACAGTATTAAAGATGAAAGTGTAGGGCCGGGGATTTAGCTCAGTGGCATAAGTGCCTGCCTGGCAAGCATGAGCATGTGAGCTCAATCCCTAGTACCAAAAAAAAAAAAAAGATGAAAATATATTTGCCAATAGAGACAGGATCAAAGATACAGAGTGGTTTAGGTATAAAAATGAGGCAACTTACAGGTGACATAAAAAACCATTTTAGATGATGATCAAAGATGAGAGAGTAGGTATAGTGTGGCAAAATTAACTGGCATAACACATCTCCAGATGGATCTGCTATGAAGTTACTTCAGGGCAGGTGTTAGATGAGTACCCACGTGAAGGCCTGGCGTAGGAGGGAGCAGGCTTAGTTTCCCAAAGTTTTGTCTGTAGGGACTAGGACATGCTCTTTCTAGTCAGTGCATTTTTAATGATTACTCTGCAAGGCTTCCATGTAGGGCATAAAGAGAATAATGATTCCATCTTATTCCCTCAAAAAAAAAAAAATAACACAGCTAACTAATGGTATATCACTACTACTACTTTTATATCTCTTATGACAGTGCTGGAAAACAGTTTCCATGTAGTCTCCTTTCTTAGTTCTTTTGTGACTAAATCAATAATAATCATGGTTGCTAATATACAGTGCTTCAGTAGAAAAATATTATGTGTATCTTGTTTGGATACTGACATACTCTAAAGGGGAGTAGGGAGGCCATTGGAAGATTGAGAAGTGATTAATAATTGGTGAACTATTAAAAAGTTATGATAGATAATCCAGTTTAGTGTGAGGTGTAAAGTGATTTTTACAGTTTTGTTTACTGTATTTTAGAACTCTTGTTTTCATTATCAATAGCTATTTAAACTAAAATTTTTGCCTGTCTAACTGTAGCAATAGTCATTTTTAAACACCATTACTTTTCAAAGAAACATTAGTGTCCTACTTTAGTTCAAATGTTACTTTAACTGTGTTAGCACTTGGTAATGCTCTAGAGATTAAATGACATTAGATATTCCTATCATGGCTATATATTTTTCAAAAAAATTTACGTCAATGAGAAGAATAGGGCAAAATAGATGTAGATCTTACATCTGCCATTTTAATCTACTGGAACTTTCCTCCTTTTTAGAACACACTTTGTAGTTTTATATCTTAATTTGTTTTGATTTTTCATTTATCTAGAATGCTTTTGCTTCTATTTTTCTAGTATTTTTCTAGTTAATTTTCTTCTTTGTACATTCCACTAATACTATAGTCTTTAATTTATTAATTGCTCACTCAACAAATATTTACTCTCCTTTTTTTATATCACATACTAAGCTGGTAAGTGAGTGTTGGGTGGAGAGGCATCAGGGAGTGATTTAAAATAAGTAAATTGGGATACTGTTCTTGCTGTTAGGGTCCTCACCACATGTAGTGAACTTACTGTATTCAGCCATCTACTGTATTGTGAGGAAGTTGTGGAAGATTTAACTTAGGAAGAAACATTTGAGGTGGACTGTGAAAAAAAGTTGTCAGGAAAAAGAAAAAAAATCTAGACACAGAATCAAAAATCCATTTCTATGAAGGTATGCTCTGTATGGAAACTGATATATTTACTGATATATAATTGATGTGGGTGAAGCAAGAATTCGTGGTGGAAGCAGATACAGTAACTTACTTCAGATTTCCTTTCCTTTTCCAGATAGCAGTTAGTCTGTAGGAGTAGAAAACATTTAAATCTTTCTATAGCTATTATGATACTTAGTTCTGTTCATGTTCGGCACAGTTGTATTTATGTACATTTTAGTTTTATTTTTAAGCTTCTTAAGAACTATTAATAACTTCTTCTTTCTCCACTTTATTTTTTCCAAAATTAGATATTATACTGAACTGACAGCAGTCTTTCAATGTTTGTTGTTAACCTAATTTGAATTCTTTTCATTTGATATCACTCTGCCTAAGATAATTCTCAACACATACACGTGTACTCCGTACCATGATTGTCTTATTTAAATCTCCAGGTGACCCTGCAATATTAACTATATTATCAATATTTTTCCAGTGAAGAAAGAGAACTGCTGACCTAAGATCACAAGTACATGTAATAGAGCTAGTACTGGAACCAAATTTGGTGTGATTTCAAAGTCCACAACTTCATGTTCAGTATTCCTCAGATAAAGATAAATATAGTTTTAAAAACATAGTAAATATCACAGTAAGATCTTATTACTGTAGCTAGAATTAATGAATATCCATACAAGTATGAATACTTGTAATTTAATGATTGAATGAAGATAAATACTATAACATGCTTTGAAGGTAAATAAATTAGTCTGAGAAAGTACACTTGGAGAATGTTGATTTTAGATTAGAATTCTCATGATTTGGAAACTACAGCATGTGAGCTAATAGAATGTTTCATACATCTTGGAAAATACAAGTAAAAAAGCAAAAGGACCAATTACGTTAAACTGTCTCAACAATGATGAGTGGAGTTTAGTGAAAGAGAAAGTATGTATCAAGGAATGCTAGTGATATATGAGCAGCAGTGTGGTAAGATATTTTTATGATGTGCATATTACCTGAATCCTTGCAGAAGCAACTTGGATCTCTGAATAGCTCCTTGCATTTATACAAATCACTTCCAATTTAGGCTGATAGTTGTTCACATATAGAAAGCATGTTGATATTCTAAAATAGGGGCACTAATGATTTGGAGTGAAACTGAAGGGACAGTGTTTTTTTGTGGTCTTTCTTACAGTATCACTGAGATAACTGGTAAAATTAGCAAGCATTTCTTCCATCATATAGCTAATTTCAGTCTTTTAAACACCTGATAATAACTGGTAGCAGTTAATAATTTTACCATCTGCCAACTTTCCTGGTTTGGTTTGTGTACATGTGCCTTCGTAACCTGTTTTTTTACTCTTCATGTGTTTATTTAATCCAGCTTTATCGTCATTTCATTCTTTAGAGTTCTTTTCTTAAACAGTAAGGTAAATAAGAAGTTAAAATAATACTATACTAATTTATATGTATGGCATTTCACTTTTAGCTGTGTGGTAATCCAGCAGAGCGAAGAAATTTTTTTTATTGTGCATGAGCATTTGAATGTTTGATGTATTTTTTCTGTGGTAATTACTAATTTGTTTTTTCCTTTTATGCCATAAAAAAAATCATCTTAGAATTGCAATTTGGTACTGATTAGTTTAGTTAGATTTCTTGTATATTTTAATTTTCTGATTTTTCTTGACAGAATTTTTCTTTGATATAGAATTAGAGAATAAAATTATTTAAATTATTGCGTTTATACATTTCTGGGTGTCATGCCATAAATCCATGAAATTATGTAATATAAAATCTAATTTATATATTTTAATAAGTGAGAAGCTGAGGTTTCAGAGAAATTACTGTTTTCATACATATAGTGTCATTAGCCTAAAGTATTCCTAAATTTTTAAAAGAAAATTATTCAAATACATTGTACTCTTTTTATTTGATGAATTTTTGATACTTGACAAATGGACAAAGAATTTTCCACAACTATGGAAACTAAAGCAAAAAAATTACCAAATTTGAATTTAAATGTAATTAACATATAATTGATTACATTGGCGATTTAATGCCATGACTAGTAGTCACATCACTTTCAAGTATCACTGTATATGTTATTGCCTCAGAAAATACTTAAGTTTGCATATTGAAATTAAAGAAGTATACACATTACTGTTCTTAAGTCACCATATTGCTTCTTTACCTCTAAATTGATATGCATTAACAAGTGCTTTTCATGTTGTTTTTAATTCTAGAATAATTTATACTCAAAGTAGAAAATGTTAAAAAGAAATCATGATACTGTTTTATGTCAAAAGGTCTGCACCAGTATTCTCTGTTAGGGACAACATTGAACACATACTCTAAAAATTTTTATATACCTGGATGAACCTGTGAGGCAATTAATACCTACCCCAAAACAGCATTTTGTGTGCTTTGCAATATATTTTCACTTTACCTAAAGAGAGAGGACCCTGACTGCTTTCAGTTTTAAAATGAGAGAAGGGGACCGGGGATTAGGCTCAGTGGTGTAAGCAACTCATTGGCAAACACGAAGTAATGAGTTCAATCCCCAGTACCAATAAATAAATAAATAATAAAATAAAATAAAATAAAATAAAATAAAATAAAATAAGAGAACAGGATTGATACTGGTTTCAGCTTTATATTTATTTGTAGGCATATTAACTAGAAACTCATTTTTTGTTTTGTATGTTTTATATTTATATATATTGGTACATATCTATATTCCTCCATATACATATATGCATAAGAAAAATAAAGAAGTAGAGAATAATGACTATATTCTTATCTAAAATGAGATATAATTGATTAGTAGTTCTGATATTCTTTTCATGTTAAGTCTTAGATGATGATAGTTTTAACATTTTGCATATTCTTTTTTGTCCAAAATAATATTTATTGTATTAAAATTGTGCAGTTGCTGCTCACTGAAGATTTTAATTTCAGATCAGAAAAAAATAGATTGATAGCACATACAGCTATAAGAATGTATATCATTTAAATTGATAATAAGAAATTTTGTGATTTTTTTTTTTTCTGGGATCACATTTGCTTAGAATTGATTTTTCTTTTACAAAATATTTTTGGGATTCAATGTAGATGTCCCCATGCTCCATGCATTGCCTTGTCTTATAGATGAGGGGAAACAGACCTGCCTTGATTAAAAAATATATATAGTGTTTCATTCTTTATGGTATGCTTTATACCTTTCAGAAACATTTCTGAGTGAATTTTTTTCCATTTATAGAAGGGAGGAAAATTGAAACATTAGCCTTTTGTGTGATCATTTTTTTTGTACTTTAAAGCTAATAATTAGTTTATATGTAATACATGCCATTAGTCTTTATGATAGTTGCATTTTCTGTACAATATTCATCGTTTATTCTTTCTAACACAGAAGACTCTTTTATGTCACAAAACAAATCTGACTTGTATTAAAACAAATACATCCTTACTTAAGGAGTTTTAACGTTTCCTTTTTGGATTGATGTTGTAAGCATTAAAAGAATGTCTGGCTCTTAATTTTAGTAAATGGCATGACACACTATATCCATAGAGAGCTTTTGACAAAAGCTTCTTTTTCAGAATTTTGTTGGTGTGTGGTTTACTCAGGTGGCTTCAGTCTCCCTTTAGTAAAATAATACTTTTATGTTGGTGCTAGAATACAGAAAAATGTTGTTACTATGAACGCATCTTCTGCAGATGATATTCTGTTCCCATTCTATGTTGATATTTTTCTTTCTTAAACTTTGTCACTCAGAATATCTTTAATGCTAGCCAAGGAGTCAGGGATTTGGACGTATTTTCATGGACTTCCAAAGCTTTTTTCCCCCAGGTGAGTTAATCGTAAGAAGCAAACATACATTACTCAGGTATTTTAGCATGTACAACAAATTTTATATTCTATTTTTGTATCCTTTGCTTGGGATTAATAAAAAATTCTTTCCAAAACAATTTATATGAAGTACTACAATTGAGGTTCCTTTCTATTTTTGCCAAATAATGTATATTAATTTAAATAAATGTTTTACATGACTTCAGTGTTGCTATATTTAGTTTTATGATTAGCTTCTCCAACAACTAAATCCAAATTTAGCTTTTTTAGAACTAATTAATTTAGGTGGTAGTATTGTGTCATTATGGGTCTTCTGGTTTTTTTTTTTCTACTGCCTGCTCTTTCATAGTGTCCTTTTGAACAGTCATCTGAGAATGGGATAAGGTGGAAGGACAAAAAATAATATTGAAGTTTATCATTTCGGTATACTGGTGCCCAGGTCTCATGTTTCTGTATTGAATAAAAGTGTATCATAGGCTTGCTTGAGAGTGACAGGAATAGTTTTATGATTTTATGACTATTAGCTATTATACCATTTAATAGAAAATATTGGATAAACTATTTAATTTATATAACATCATTAACTTTTTAGTACATTACTGCTTTAATAAACATTCCCATATATTGCTTTTCAATGAATAGTTTGTTCTTTTTTTTTTTTTTTTTTAATCGGTACTGGGGATTGAACTCATGACCACGCGCTTCAGGGCAGGTGCTTATGCCGCTGAGCTAAATCCCCAGCCCCAATTAATAGTTTGTAATCATTTAGTTTTGCCAAGATTTATCTCTCAGTGTTACCCTAAATTATCAGGATTAAGATTTATTAAAACTAAACACTTTAGGAATATTATAAGTACTAGCAAAATTGCTTAGCTAAATTTGTGCATGTTTATTGTTATTTTTTATGTCACCATGTTATTTTGAAAACCCATTGTAAATAGTACTAAACTTTGCCTCATCAACTATGAAATCACACGATGTATTTACTGAAATTGATCATTCACAAATAGAAATCTTAAAATGTTTACTGAGAACCTTGTGAGTATATTAGCAATATTTAATGTTTAGATCTTACATTCGACTTATTTTGGTTTCTTTGTATTCATATAATTGTGAATATATACACATTTTTACAGATATGAATACATGAACATATGAAATACGTGAACATATTTTAAGTTTATTTTTAATTATAAATCTAGTTTTTCAGGTTATTAAATTATCACTTTAATTATTTGTCAATATAGAGTATGAGTTAATACATGATAATAATTAAAATAAGATATAAATTGTCTATAGTACATATTTATATAGGTAAAAGTTTAATTATATATTGCCAAATTGAGATTTAAAAAATACCATGGGAAGGTTAATAGTGGGTTTTAAAATTTTCCTTGACTAACCATATGTTGAATTAACAAAGCACATAAGAATTATTTAATGCAATTTTTTTTCCTGTTCTGGAGATTGAAGCCTAGGCCTTTTTAATTTTTTATATCCCAGACCTTTTTTATTTTTTATTTTGAGACAAGGTCTCATTAAGTTGCTAGGCTGAGCTCAAACTTGTCATTTTTCTGCGTTGGCCTGCCGGAGTGCTAAGTTACAGATGCGTGCCACTATGCCCAGTTGAATCTACCTGTATTTAGCCTCAGAATTGTATTTTTAATGTACATATATATATATATATAATATATATATACACACACATATATATGGATACATATATATGTAAGTATGTATATGTATTTTTAGACACACATAGATAAGATATGTATCTTATATATATGATATAATACATA
Organism: Dolichotis patagonum; assembly: GCA_004027295.1. Classification (NCBI taxonomy): domain Eukaryota; kingdom Metazoa; phylum Chordata; class Mammalia; order Rodentia; family Caviidae; genus Dolichotis; species Dolichotis patagonum. The sequence continues at coordinate 43,802 of PVJX010001345.1, forward strand.
TATAACTTGAGAGGTTAGAACTATTCAGTAAAATTTTACCTTGTGTTTTTTCATCTTTATAACATTAAATATTAATTTTAAACTAATTTTTATGAGTGTTTCATTATGGTTTTCTTTTATTCTACTTGAATATATTTCTCAGAGTCCTTATTACTATATTGAAAACTACAGTTTTAAATTTGTTTAAAGGTATAATAATGACAGTGAAAGAACCCTCGGTGTGGTATAATATATATTTACATTTAATAGGGAAACACTAAGTCATAGTTAAATTTTTACAAGAAACCAATTCATCACAACATTCAGGTTCAACAGAAAATATAGAACAATTTCTCTGATTTTAGAAGTGACATTTCATAATAAAAATTCAACTGAATTTTAGTTACTTACAAATGCATTTTGGGGCTGAGAATACAGCTCAGTGGAACAGTGTCTGCCTGGCAAGTACAAAGTCCTGAGTTTCATTCCTGGTACCAAAAATAAGTTTATTTTTAGTACTAACCTCTCCTCTACAAAAATGTGTATTTTCACTATTTACTGTATCATTAATGTATCACTTTATGTGGTCGAGCAAATATAAAAACACATTTTCATAATTTTTTCACATTTTCAACTTCAATATATAAAGTGTGAGTTGTCAAAATCTTGTAAGCAATCTTATTTTATGCTTTTTTTATCATTGTTATCTCTACTTATTATCCTTATTATCTCAAATCTTTAGTCTTCATATCCATCTTTTATTTATAATTATTTCAAAGGGAGAGGAAATCAATCTTTAAATATTTTGTGCATACCAACTTACAGTAATGTAATAATGACTCAGAACTATTCAATTGTTCATATAGTAAATTACTTTTATTTCTTTTACGTATTACACAAAGGCAAAAAGGAAAATCAAGGAGTACAGTACTGTATTTCCCAGATTGCGATGGGTAAAAGCCAGAGATTTCATTCCTGTTCTACTATATTTTCTCCTCTTCAGATTTATTTTGTATCATTCATTATTGAAAAACTGAAAGATTATTTCACATTGGTATTAATACTTCACTTATCTTTAAATATATATTCTTTTAACTGTCACTGTTGTAGACTTGTGAAAGCTATTAATAGGATTTTCCAAGTGATAATAGTTTGCATTTTGTTCATTTCTTCCTATTCAAATTTTCAGGAACCTAAAACTAATACTGATGACTTTTTCAAAGACATAAATTCCTGCTGCTCACAGGAAGCAACAATGCAAGAACAAGATATGCCATTCTTCCGAGGAGGGCCAGGCATGTACAAGGTAGTGAAGACGGGACCTTCAGGTCACAACATCAGAAGCTGCCCTAACCTTAGAGGTATCCCAATTGGAATGTTAGTTCTGGGAAACAAAGTCAAAGCAGTAGGAGAGGTATGGATTCTTGTAGCTTAATGACTTCTAAGATACTAGTTGTTAACATAATATAACCCACACATCTCTTCCTTCCAAAGGTTGCCATTTCCATCCAGGTTTTAAAATGTTAACGTTCTTGATCTTTACTTGTATCGAAATACTAACATAATTTTTCTGTGCTTCTCTTCTAATAATTTTATTTTTATAATTATACTGTGAAAACTATATTTAACAAATGATTTGTATCGTATATATAAACATTTGGTATTTGCATGTATGTTTTCGCTATTACAAATGTATATACTGTTGCATGTATGAGCACTAAAACTGTTTTATGTGAATTGGTTTGAGATGTTCTTATATCCAAAAGTTTCATTTCATTGTTCCCATTCACAAGTCTCGCTGAAGTCCTGAGCAAATAAAATTATTCTTTAGGCCACAGTGGCATTTGCCTCAGCTAATAAGCTTGGAGATGTAGTGTGTCATGCTATTTCTCAGTGTCAGGGTTATTTTCAAGATGAACTATAGGTTCTGTCAACCCAGAATTTACCAAATGTGCCATGTTAGGACATTTTAGTTCTGAAAAAATGAGCCATGTGTTTTGGTAACACTAAAAATTGTTTACTTTTGTATTTTAAAAAATAATATTTTAACCAAAGGTTTAAATAAGCCTTATTGATTTCTGTTTTACCTCAGGCTGTGGTCTTAATTTCAGAAACTAATCTCATAGTAGAAAAGTTTTGGAATGATTATTCTGTTCAGACCTACTTAAAGCTTTTTACTGGTTTTCAGCCTGAGTGCCCTGAAAGAATCAAGCCAATCAATCATGCTTTTTGTTATGTGCCAGGTAACCAATTCTGAAGGTACATGGGTGCAGCTGGATAAGAACAGCATGGTAGAGTTCTGTGAGAGTGATGAAGGAGAGGCATGGTCCTTAGCTAGAGACAGAGGCGGAAACCAGTACCTCCGACATGAAGATGGCAAGTTGGCTTATATTTGTGATTTATTTTGATTAATCTTTACATAAGTTTAATGTTTGTTGTATTACTTTTGTCTTAGAGACGGTTTTGTGTGTTTTATTTTTGAGGTAAAAGTAAATCTAAATCTTTAAAAATCTTGCATCTATCAAAATTATTTTGTAAAATAATGTGCTAGATGAATGCCTATGAAAGTTAAAAGAAAATTGGAAACAGGACTCCATCTTTATGAAGACATGCTTTTTATTTCTTTGACATGAATTTGTATGCCTCATTCTTCTGTTGCGAGTCTAGTACTGAGTGTTGTACTATTTCTACCACAAACTGAAGTTCAGTTTTAAAATCACCAGATGCAGTATTTCTTCCAGGCAACATTATTTGATTGAATTTTGTCTGAGGGATAGAGCATTGAATAAATGCATAGTGTGTTTTTGGTATTTCCTATTTTGACTTTGAGGTTTCACTTTTATTTTTGTCAACATTGCTCTAACTTAGTAAGATTTTCCTTTTTGTCTCTCTCTCTTTGTTCTCCTGGTGGTAAAAATTTATTTTTCAAAGACCAGGCAGTGTCCTCACTTTTGTGAAGCTTTGATCCAAGGGCCGGTATCAAGAATTCCCACTGTGTTCCTAAAGAACTGTACTGAGCACTGGAAGTTAATTTTTGTTTCTCTATAACCAGATTGTGAGTCCCTTGTGGACAGGCACAGAATTTTTATCTTTGTATTCCTAGTTTTTCGACAGTTTGACACTAATTACTTACAAAGTTTTATAAATATAAAAGTTGAACTGTAAAAGTCATATGATTTCAGGGAGGCGTGGTGGTGCATATCTGTAATCCCAGTACTTGGGAGTCTGAGGTAAGAGAACTGTAGCAAGTTCAAGGCCAGCCTGGGCTGCAAAGTGAGTTCAAGGCCAGCTTGAGCTATATAGCAAGACCCTGTCTCAACCTCTCAAGCAGATCCCATCGATAAAGAAAGCAAAGCAATTTTTTTTAAACTAAATCCCATATTTATAGGATAAGGTCAGATAAGTAAGTAAACATCATTTATCTAAAGTTAATAAACATATACAATCATTGTATCCAAGAGATAATATGGTGATAAATATAGATTCAAAAATTTTTCATGAATGACAGAGGACTTACAGGTACATTAGCTCCCTTTTTTTCTATCTAGCAAGCCTTTATGTAGGAAATATAATCTTCCACTGATAGATAGGGAAAGTAAGCGCTTGACTTTAAAATGACTTCCTTGTAATTGTATAGCTGGTTATGTGACAAATATGAGCCCTTATCTGGAATCATCTTTTGTATTTTAAGTTATATGCTCAATGCACAATGGTGTACATTTAACCCACTCTCAAAATGTAATTCATTCTCTTATTTTTTACCAGATATTTTTCATAACATCATATAATTATAAATTAATATGGTGAGATAGAACTGTTAGTCTTTACATTTTGAAAAAGAAAATGCCTCTGTTTCATGTAAATGAGGCATTTACAAAATGTTCTCATTTATTATATATTTACTGTATATTACTACACTACAAATTCATAGATTTTTAAACACTATATAGGAATATTCAGATATAAATGAAAATATTTAGGCAGCTTTATAAAAGCTATGTAGTTAAATAATGTAAGAATAGTTTAGATGACTCTTAAAGGACCTTTGTGGTGGTAGTGGTGGTGGTGGTGCTATTTGAGACACAGTCTCACTGTGTAGTTTAGCCTGGCCTAGAACTCATATAACCCAGGCTGGCATCAAAATCACAGTGATCCTCCTGCATCAGCCTCCTGAGTGCTGGGATTATAGGTGTGCACCACCACACCCAGCTCTAGTTTAATTTTTTAACCAGCTATATAACATAATGTGCAAGAGTAGACTCAGGCATAGACTTGAACTAGAATACCAAGGCCTAATTCTAGCTGTACAACTTTTTAGATCTTTCCCTACTTTAGTTTACAGAATGGCCTCATAAGTCATAACCTCATAAATTTGTCATGAAGGCTAAGTGAGAAAATTATACATAAAATTATCAGCTGGTGAATTTAAATATGGTTAAAATGTAAAATGCCTTTCATAGTATGGAGCATAGTATAGGAAATTTTGTTCTCACAAGCTTAGAAGATTCTTTTAAGATAAAATGATTCTTAGAAGAGTTTCCTGTGAGACATACATTGAACTGTAACAGAAACTTCAGATTTTAAGTTTCCTCTGTACTCTGTTAATTCTTACTGTTTTGATACATATCTTGGTAGAGAAACACATATTTGGTCATAATGTAAGTCTTACTATTTTAACATAAAACCTGAGATGCTAGAAAGAAGCGATGTGATGTCAGCACCTTAAAATCAATAAGAGTTCTTGATGCGATAAACAGATAATCTGCTTATTGGTTTAAGGACGTTTCTTAGTTTTTCAGAAATGTGTTACAATAAATATGTTTCTTATTTTCTTTATTTTTTAAATAGTGTTTCTTATAGAAATAAGAGGATCTGATACTGTGGTAGTTTATATGAAGGACTGAGAGTAAAACAAAGGTTTTCTTCTTAAATTATGTATTGACTTTTGAGGTCAATAGATAAAGCTTAGTGAGCAAAATTTTTATAGTGACAAAAACAGACTTCACCATGGATGCTAGACCATTATGAAATCTAGCGGGGCCGTGTGATACTGTCTTTTCCACTTAGAGTACTGTTCCTGGGTGTTTTTCAGAAGCGTTCCATTGCTGCAGTACCTCATACTGAAGAATATTGCCTAAGGGAAATGCTAGGTTTGGTTATTTGTGAAAGTCCCAAAATGTTGATAAAGAGGTTGATTACACAGAACCACTAGTATTGTAGCATTCCTTTACAGATGGAAAGCATTTAACCACATTCTTCCAGCTCCATTTTCTGTTTGAAGAGAAACTTTTAAAGATACATAAAAAATTTTTTTCATGTTGTTTTGATGCAATATATCCTTCTTGTCCTACTACTTTTTATTTGACAGATTTTATTTTGCCCTGTTTTAGTTGGTGTTAATATTGCTTCTAAATTGTGGCACTATTTTAGTGTTTTAGTATTATGTCAAACAGAAGGTAAGATATACTTGATTATTCCTAGGGGATTAACTAACCTGTTTTATAGGCCACATTGGCTATTTGTAAACTGGATAAAATACTTACCATTTCTTTCTTAATTAATTCTGAACATTGCTTGACTTTAGGATGTGTTGCAAGACCAATTAAGTGGACCTGTCTTATCATCCTTTAGGAAAAGTATATTTAATAAGTAAAAATAAGTTAAAAATTAAATTTTCTATGATTTTCACATTTATAGTTTAATCAGTAATGGATACTTACATGTTTTGAAGATATATATTTTGAAGATATACAAAATCGCTTTCATTTTGTTTTAAAAGATATCCAGTTTTGTTTTGGAAATACCCTTGTATAATTTGCTTATAGCTTCAAGACTCAATAGTCCAGAAATATTAGTACACTCTCAATGATACATGTTACCACAAAGAAAGGAAATGAGTCCTTAAGAGCATGTATCCCACTTCTGAATTTCACCATGTATTTAGAAATGAAAACCGAGATTTGACATATGCTTCACCAGTGTTAAGCTGACTTGATTGGGCTTTATAAAGACTTATCAAATCTAAATGTGAGGTTACTTCTAAATTTAACAGTTTTGTTTAGTTTTCTGTTTTGTTGTATAAATTGGGAACAGCACATAAGAAACTAACCTTGTAGCTGTGGCTTTTGTTATAGAACAAGTTCTTCTGGATCAAAATTCTCAAACTCCTCCTCCAAGCCCTTTCTCAGTACAAGCTTTTAATAAAGGGGCAAGTTGCAGTGCGCAGGGATTTGATTATGGACTTGGAAATAATAAAGGTAGGTGTTTGAAAAAAGTGCTTTACCTACCTAACTTGAATATTTTTTATTAGTTTTACCTATTTATTCTTAATTGCCCACAAACCTTTATTAAATTAAAACTTGGTATTAGAAACTAGCTCTCAAATGTTTACAAAAATGTTCTTTTTTACAGTATTGTTTTACAGTTTAGTTTTACTTTATGGGAGTTTTTGGTTTGTTTGTTTTTTTCTCTTTTAAGGGGCAGTCATTTTAAACTTATGTCCTAAAAATTCTGTTTTACATCTATTATTTTTATGATGCATCTTTTTAGGGGAATCATGCTAATGAGCAACAATGAACTTTCTTAAATGATCCATTTAAAATCAAAATGCCCTTTTCAGTAACATTTTTAATTAATTTAACATTTGAGCTTTATTAAAGATACATGATTTAGAATATCTAATCTGGTTAACAGACAATTTTGAATTTTATGAAATGTTATATTACAGTTTGACATGTATAATGAAAATAGAAAGTTGTAAAAAGAAAAACAAAAACCCTAAGTTATTTCAATAAAGATCAGTTCAGCTGTTTTGTATATATTAATTGAAGGGAACAGCATCATGGACAGTTTAGACAATTATTTTGGAATCATTTATTACTCAAATTTATCTAAAATTACATTTATGGGTAAATTTAAGCATGTTCCTTTTTATGAATGTAATCCCGACTGCTTCAAAATCTGCCATACTGTCAGCAAGTAACATAAATAGTTGAATCATGATTAGGAGGGAGAAAAGGTAACAAAATAATTTTAATTTAAAATTTTGTTTAAAGCAATTTACAGGACTTTATTTCATATAACAAAATGTGACTTGCAGAAAAATTGAAATTATGAAATAGTGAAGAAATTACAAAATTACATTAAAATATAAGAAATATTCAGTATAACATAGAATTGCTTTCTATTAGGTATTTACATTACTTTATAAACTTTTTATGGAAGAAACTTAGCCACAAGATTTCATTTTAACTCTTGTGATTTGGTCTGCCCTATAGGATTGGGAATTACCTGTTTGCTTGCTTCTGATGATTTCCATTAACTTTAACTAGATTTTCTTACTTACATAGGGTGAATGCTTGGTCTATTCTTCCTGTTCCTTTCTGTTATTGTCACTTCTGTAATCTTTAGCATTGATTTGTTAAAAATGTGTAGCTTATATACACAGTAGTTTCATATAAATACATCTCTTGGTGTTCTATTGAGTTTTGTTTATGAAACCTTACTATATTTAGGAAACATGACTGGGAAGATACTGACATTTCCATATAAATATCTCTTTCTGTTGTTTCAGTTGAAAATTTTATTTATAAAACCTTATTTTATTCGGGAAATATGACTAGAAAGATACTGTTTTCCAGTGTTTGTGTCATCTAGTTTGAACATGTGACTTTTCCTTCTCCTTCTGCATCCTACTTAATGCACATGTTCTCACAAATAAGGAGTTAATTATATTAATTCATATCTCTAAAAATATTTTTAACATCTTTATTGAAATTATAAGAAAAGGTCAGAATTCATATTTGAGACACTGTTCAAGTTAGGTAACACATGGTCATTTTTGTTACAAAACTTAGGCATTTTTATATTCTCTATCCAAGCAAAAGAGTTGATTTTTTTTAAAGTATTGTTTCATTGGCAGTAATATTTTCAAAAAAGAAATTATTGATTTAAAACCTTAAATTGAATATATTGCTTAGTTAAAAACATATTCATTGTCCTCAGCAATTTTACATTTTAAAGAAAAACTACCTAGACTATGCTTATTTCCTTCATGAAATATACTAAGGCAGTGTTGTGTTAATCATTGTTGGGCACCATGAAGAAGACATCATTTATAGTACTTAGATCTTCATTTGTGTATGTACAATATTCAAACAACTTATAGATTGTTTATAGAATCTTATTTCTCCTGTAAAAATGGGAATTGTATGCAAGTTTAAATGCATTGTTTTTGTAGGTGAGTTGCAATATAGGATTTGGTGAAGTGCTTCTATGAAAAAAAAGAAAAGCAACATGCAAAATGCAAAATTTGATCCCTAATTTGAAGATAATGGTTACTAACTTCCATACATACCTGAATTAGCATAGCTTTATTTCATGTGTAATTGATCTGAATGTCAAAAAGCACCATTTACTTTGCCATTTTGGATGTCAATGAGTAACAAGTTGTAGTTTTGACTGTTTTGCCTACTGCAGGTGACCAACTGAGTGCCATATTGAATTCCATTCAGTCACGGCCCAATCTCCCAGCTCCTTCCATCTTTGATCAAGCTGCAAAACCTCCCTCTTCCCTAGTCCACAGCCCATTTGTGTTTGGACAGCCCCTTTCCTTCCAGCAGCCTCAGCTTCAGAGTAAGTCTGTCAGCCTTACTTGCCTCATCAAGCATATCTGAAGCTTTGTTCTGAGTTATCAGTCTAGTTATTGGCTCACCTGACTGGTTTAATTGAACAGAATGTTATCCTCCCATATTTTTTAAATATTTAAGCTGTCTGAGCTAAGATATTCTGCAGCTAAAACTTGTTTTTAATCAAACATTTTTAAATTAAATATGGTTAGTAAAATGAATTTTATGCTTTTTATTCTAATTCTATAATACATGCTGTAAAACATTAAAGAAAACATTTTTTATTTCAAATTTTTTTGTGGATGATTATGATAAGCATAGGGATAATTCTCATCACTTTATACTGAAATTTTTTACTTTGATAGCTAAGAAATCTAGGTAGATTTTCTCTGGTTGTTATATACTTCTTTTTTTTTAGTTATTCCTAATACTTTACATTTATCATTTGATTCAAGTTCTACCTTCTAGAATTGTTCTAGCCCTCTATCCATGATAGTAACTCACACTGGTTTGGGAAATAGATCTAAATAAGCTACACTGAAATGAGTGTTCTCTTAAAGTCTTGCACTTAAATATCTCAAAACAGTAATGACAGGGCCCGGGATTTAGCTCAGCAGCATAAGCACCTGCCTGGCAAGCACAAGGTCATGAGTTTGATCCCTGGTACAAAAAAAAAAAAAAAAAAAACCAGTATGACTGTATGAACACATTTAAAGATAGTTGATAAAAGCCCATTGTTTAGATTTAAACGCACAATCTCTTTGCTTTAATAAAGTATAGTCACATTTATCTCTAAGTTATTTTTCTCCAAAAGGCTTTCATAACTTTCACTAGGGATACTTTAAGCAATGTCTAAAGTAATTTTGTTTGTAATCAGGGTAAACATAAATTAGGTAACATCAGTTAGTAACTGATGTTATTACTCTATTACTATCTTCTTAAAGAAAAGAATGTACAAAAATGTAAACTTTCCTAGATTTACACTATCGGTTAGACATGATGCAATTAGTTTGGACATAACAATTTCTAGGTTATTGACTATTCCTGCATAAAATTAACATGAATATCTCTTAAGAGAAGAATGTCAAGGAAACTGACTAGTTCACATGTGTGAAAGTTTTTTTCCTTCCATGGTAAACATTATTTTAGATGAAAGAAAAATAAAGACATTAGTTTTATGAAACAATAGACTTTTTACCTTTAAGTATACCCAAGCTGTAGGAACTTTTAAAGGTAAGGACAAAGGAAAAAACATTATAGTCAGGCTGAAAATTCCTGTTAGAAAATTCAGATTTATTCAGATTCAGTTTTTAAAGAGAAATTGTTCCTTTAATGATGTCATAGCAACGCCAGACAAAAAGATGAGTAAAAACTTTTGTTCCACTTAAAAGGTCGTTGCAATTAATTCACAAAAACAAGTGTAATTATTATTTTTATTTTACTAAGTTTAATAAAATACTTTAAAAGATGAAGAATAATAAAAATTATGCTATTGGTAATAGATTTCCAAATGACATTGTGTCAATATAATTTTATGCATATTGTATATGAATAATACTAATACTACCATTGCTTCCTTTTTACCAGTCTTGAGCCAATTTGCAGTCATAGCCTACATAGATCTCATGTACCATTTTCTGAGTCATTACTTTTCTGTGCTACAGTAGAACATGGCTATATTTGGCTTCCATATTTCAGGAAACCTAAGTCCTAATCTATTTAGTATAAATATTATGGAACCTCAGCAGTAGCTTTAATGCTTGGAAAATAATTTAGGATTATTTTCTTATATCATATTCGGACCGGTCAGTGTGGCAGAATGGTCATTGTTAAGATAGCCTGAATAAGATCCAGAACGTCACTGCTATTCATCCCATAAGCATTTCACCTTCCTATAGAGGCTGGCTTATGTATACTGAACTTTCTTGGACTAATAAATAAAATGATCATGTTTTCTTATATTTTTGTGAAACTAAAATAAAGCATTATATGTAGATAACCACAGTTACAAAAGTTTGTTTATACTAATAGTCACCACTATGTACTCTAAATACTTACATTTAAGTACTACTGACTACAAGGGCCATGTTTTAATATTTAGCCTTGCCTAGATAATTAATGTCAAATCTGTTCTTTAATAGTATCTTAAATTTCTGTTTATAGGTCTAACATCTAGAGTAGTAGGTTCGTTCAGATTGCTTTTACTCTATTTATAGTTCAATTTTTTAAAATGTTGCAGTAGTGAGAATGAAAAAAAATTGTTGAATGTTATAACTCAAGTTCCAAGTTGACTAGACAAATTTTGCAGAGACAACACAGCAGCTGCTCATATTTTAACCTTAGCATTTGTATGATCATAATTATTAGTTTCTTGTTCAGTTTTTTCTCCACTAGAGCATTATTTTTTAACTAATCTTTGGAATTTAAAATAATATGGCACATTGCATTAATTTGCTAATTCTTAAGTTGGCAAAATTATTTTATTGTGCATATAAATTCAGTTGTTACTCTAGTAAAGTAGGATAATTACAGCAGTATAAGTTACTGATTGTCTTGCCATGTATGTGATTGGGTGCATAGGACATGAGATAACAAAGCGTGCATAGAGAATTTTTCTTTACTGTTCCATAACTTTTAATTTTAGAATTAGTTATATAGTATTTGGAATTGATAAGCAGTTTGCCAATAAGATTTTAGTAGACTGTGGTGGGGAAATTATATGTGACTACTTTAAGAATATTACATTCCTGAAACATTTTTTTAAAAAATGTTACACTCCATACTTTTGGTGTCTTTTCTCATTTTTTGGAAATATTTTTTTGTGTCCTATCACTACTGATAGTGCCTTACAGGTCGTAGGCATTCAGGGAGCATTTATTGACTATAGATAGCTAAGACTATAACTTTTTCTTTAGAATCGTGTATTTCTCACAATCTAATGATAGATGTTTCAGTATTAGAGTATGTCTTCAAAGTAGAGAGGGTTTCATGCTCTTAAATTATTAAATTAATAATTAAAAACAACTATACTGTGATAGTATATCTTATTCTGATTTGATTCTATGCGAGATATTTCAACAGAAAAACTATCCAGATGACTAAAATTTTATTAGTTAATACTCCTAAGAGGTGAAATGTTACCTTTTTTCAGGTATTATTTTTTGAAAAAAATAATAAAGCTTAAGACAATTTACTATTCTCCCAGAGATTTTAAACAAGTAATATATAACATGTCAAAATATGTAGAACTTTTAAGTCCAGATATGATAGTTCTAGACTACCTTGCAGTAAGAGTTTTTCTTTTATACATATATATCCCATTCTTAAATGGGACCAGAAAAAATGTTAAATGGAAAGAAAAAGTCCTTGCATTATCTGCATGGATGTTTATTTACGTTTAGAATAATATAGCAAAGCACTGTTGATTCACTTTGTTTTTAGAGATATAGTCATGGAAAAATATTCAGTTCAAATTTTCTTTCACACTTTTTTTTAGCTTTAAGTTACATGAATACCCATGTTTAAACAGCACAATTCGTAATAGCAACATTTAGGAAGCAGCCTATATGTCCATCAGCAGATGAATGCATAAAGAAAAAGTGATATTCACACACAGTGGAGCACTACTCTGCCATAAAGAAAGATAAACTTGAATCGTTTGTAAGAAAATGAATGTAAGGTCCCGGATTTTAGCTCAGTGGCTCAAGCACTTGCATGGTAAGCACAAGGTCCTAAGTTAGATCCCCAATACCAAAAAAAAAAAAAGAAAAAGAATGTACCTTGAAACCATAATGTTAAGGGAAGTAAAACAGAAGCTCGAACTTCATCTCATGGTTTCTCTTATATAAGAAGCCCAATATATAAATCAAGTGCACAATAAAAGACAAAAAGTAGAGAAAAAAGAGAAATAATCCAGCATGGACAATGTATCTAAAAATATACCTTGATTTAGTATAATTATATTAGTGTTTTTATGCTTTTTGGCCAATTAGCCTAGCTGCTAACCTATATTTATGGTAATTAGTTTGGTAAGGAATTATAAAATAATTAAAATGAATTTGATGCTGGCAAAAAATATTTTTAAATTTCAAAAATTAAAAAAAAGAAGGTGGAGGACAAGGGGGAAAAAATTGAGACATGTTATGTACATGTACCAGTTCCCTGTAATGAATATGATCATTGTGTACTGCAAACATGTATAGTAAAATTTTAAAAATTAGACATTTTCCCTCCAGATGTTTATTAGATTTAACTAAGTTACTTGACATGTCAGCCCTTTCTTGCTCATCTGTACAATGAGGTTCCCAATAAATGTTATCTGCTGATATTATTACTGCCTTTTCATATCTCTCATTATCCTAGGAAGATATGGAAAAAGTTACCACCTGAGAGAAATCAGTCTGCTCAGTATGGCCCGAGTTGTTGATAGGAATTTAGGAAGGGATAAATGAGGTTTCCTTGCTACTCTTTGGTCTGTTCTTACGGCATAACTTGACTATTTTGAGAATACTTCTCAAAATAGACTATATTCAGATGTTTATAATGAATATCACCATGTAAGCCAGATTAGTTGGTAAGAATTAGAGATCATTTCTGTCCTGGATTATACTCATAGTACATTATTTGACATTGTTTGTGTATTTGTTTGTTTGTTGCCTGCTGTGAAGAGATGTGGTAGGACCACTTGGCTTAGGAAGGAGACCTGTGTTACGCTCTAATTTGGTCTAGTTCTCCTTTCACCTAGCTTTTTGTGACACTAACTTGCTAAGGTTTTTTCAGATCTAAAAGAAAAATGATATGATTTCAAAAAAGATTTTTAGGAAATAAGCTCAGCTTTTATTCAAATATTCAGTCAGTAAAAAAAATTATACTCAACCTATAGCAGTAATGGCAAAATCTTTTAGAGCTTTCAGTAATACAAACAGCCTGCTGCAGCATGTGTGCCACAGGTTTGCCACCACTGGGCTATAACATCTGTCCTAATTACCAATACATTTATTTAGTTCTGACAGCAACATCTCTAACATCTCTACAAATTGTTACTTCAGCTCTGGTACTGAATTGATACATACTCAGCAGATTATCTTCTCTCTGATAGGAAAGCGTTGGCTCAGGTTCTTAGGCTTCTTCAACAGCAGTTTTTCCATTGCTCCTTCACTTCATCCTAGGAATTCAAACCACAGAGAATACTGTTTGTAATGCATTGTGTCCTAGTGCATTTGTTTAGTTTCATTCTCCTGAATGGGTTTAACTGTATCTCTCCCTCTTTTCCCACCTCCTCTATGTGTACTTGTACCATTTGTCTTTCTCCACATGAGTCATTTATTCTTTAATGTATTCACCTGCTTGTATTAAATATCAATTTAATGCTATATTTTGGGAACCAACAAATAAAGAACGTATGCACGTTATATACACGTATTGAAATACCGCACTGACCCCCTATAATACGTATGACTCATTTTAATCAAATTTTTAATAAAACATGGATTCACATGAATTAGGCACATGAGGGTATAGGGAAGGAGGTGAAAGCAGCATTCTAGCTATGAGAATAATATGAGCGAGTTACAGAGATCCATTGAATCAGCAAATATTTGTTGAGCATCACTCACACGCTAGGCACTGTTCTAAGTACTGGTCATGCAAGGCCGCCAGTCTGGGAGACCATTATTAATCCAGGTGCGAAATTATGGTGACTTTCTCAGCGTAGTAGCCACAGAGATGTTTGCAAATCATGGAATACTAAATGTATTTGGAAAAGGAATCACCCACTATTTGCTTCCATAAAGCAACCAATGAGAAGTACGATTTGAGAGTTTTTGCTTAAACATTTGGAAGAATATTGTTTCCATTTATGAAAGCTTCAGGAGAACCAGGTTTGGCAGGCAAAAACAAGTGTTTGTTTGGGCGTCACACTGGTGAGCTATGCTTTCATAACGTACCCCAAAATTTATGGTTTATAATGAGTACTATTTATTTGTCTCACAATTCTGTAAGTTGGCAGATCAGGCTGGGTTCAGCTGAATGGGTTTTTTTTTTTTTTATTTGTTTGGGGTTTTTTTGTTTGTTTTTATTTTTTGGTCTTGCTACTAATTTCCTGTGGGCACCCATAATCATCTCTAGGATAGTTGGCCAGCTTTGTCTTAGGAGTTTGACTCATCATTACCCAGAATAAAAAAGATGACTGAGTCAAATGTCTCATCATTCAGCAGGCTAACCTGGATTTGTCTGAATGGATGTTACATGATTCTGAGAAATCCTTGAGAGTTAGTGTTGAAACTGACACGTCATATGTGCCATTTTCTGTTGCTCAAAGGAAGACACAAGACTAACCTGTGTTCAAGAGTTGAGAAAAAGATTCTACATCCTGGTTAGAATTGCTTTAAAGGAGCATGAATATAGAAGAAAGAATCATGGTGATTATGTTAGCAAACAGTCTACCTCGTACATTTTTAGCTAGATACAGAGATACGGAGCTATGTATTATTCCAGAGTTGAGGGGAAATATCTGGGCAGAGCTTTGAAGTTGTTAGTTCTTTGGCATATAGCAGAATAATTTGAGAATTTCTTATGAATAGGTGATACTCAAAGCTATATGGATGATTGAAAACAGCAACAAAGTACTGATAGAAAAGAGAAAGCTTAAAAAATGAGCCATGGTTAGCAGTGACAGAGAGGTGCACAAATTGGCTGAAGACCTAAGTGGTCATTGAGGTAAGAGGAAAATAACAAAGTGTGGTGTTTTTGGATGCCATGTAAGAAAGTATTTTAAGGAGATTGTGGTAAGTTGTTTCAAAAGTTACAGAAAGGTCAGATAAAATGAGAATTGACAGTGAGCCATTGGATTTAGCATTGTTGAGGTCATTAATCAACTTGATAAGAGCAACTCCAAAAGAGTGATATGCTGCAGCTTAATTAAATTGGGTTCAAGAGAAGAAAAACAGAATCAGAGAGTGGGTATATAGAGAAACCTGTCAAAATTTGCTTATTTACAGGATGGGAAAACTAGTGATACCAGGAGGGAAAATGCAGAGGAGTGGTGTTTGTTTTGTTTGTTTATAGACAAAAAATAAAATCAAGATTTTTTTCTAATTAGAATAATCTCATATAATAGGGGAAAAAATCTTGATGCAGGAGAGCTGGGAGTTGCTTGAACAGTGTTCAAGGAGAGGGGACGGAATCTAGCAGGCAGTGAAAGGGTTAAGTCAGAGCAGAAGTGGTTTATCTTTCAGACTGTGAGAAAGAGTAACAGTACTGAGAACTCAAGCATGTTCTCAGTTTCATTCTTTTTCAGTAAAATGGGAAGCAGTCATCAGCTCAGAGTTAGTATGGACAGAGTGCAGTGGTGGTTTCAGGAAAGTATGGAATATAAAAACTAACGTGAATCAAACATGTACCGTATAAGACTTACTTGTAAACTTTTTCAAGTTCTTTAATATTTCTTTGTTAGGGTTGTATCTAATAGTTTTATTAAGGCTGTAAAATGTGTGCTACTTCCTCAAGACTGAAAATTAGACAACACAAAAAGCAAACTTACATGCTTAAGTTTGTAGCATCCCAGTAAATGTTCTTTGAAAAGCCAGTTCCTATGAATATTAACTCCTCTTCTCCAAGAATTGATGGAAATAGTACTTGAAATATCATTAGACACCTGTCCTCTTGAATATAATTATTTAATGCTTACTACTTGTACAAAACTACATTTCAAAGGTTCTATGAATTCTTGGAAAGAAGATAAGTTATTTGTCTTTCACTTTCTACATGATAAATCATTAATTATCTTTCCAGTAAGTTGTACGTTTTCTTTGCTTTGTGTTATAAGACTTTTTACAAATAAGAAATAATCTCAGAAATAGAACAAAACAAACATTAAATATTGTGATTAGCACTAACATTTTCCACTGAAGTTGACAAATATAAATGTCAATTTGGGTCTATTCTGGGATACAAACTGGGAAAATCCTAATAGTGGATCTACTCAGAAACACAGATGAAAGTAGATTAAACTGTAAGTAGCATTTCTTTATCTTCTACAATATAAAAAACAAGAATTTATCTATAAATATTTATAAATAAGCACCAAATTAAAGAAAACTGTGTAAGAGAAACACTAGTCTAAAAAGATATGCTCAACTTTGATTTATCAAAGATATAAGACTTTTAAGTTAATATATTTGGACATATTAACATTATTAATCTACATTATTATTTTTATCTTTTACTTTCAGTTTTGTATAAACTTGTTGAAATGATACCATAATATAAACTATTATGAAGAGTTCATAGTTGCATACCATTTGAAATGCTTTGTTTTTGCTTGTGTTCTCTGCTAAATTTTTTTTCCATTGAATCTGTGCCGCTTCTTTGCCAATGTTTTCCACTGTAGAATCTCCATCTCGCAACCTTGCTTCTCGTGAGCGCATTTACAAAACTTTTGGTGTAGCTGGGCCTGCTTCTGCTCTCTCATCTCTGTCTCACAAACTGAAGGGTGGGTATACGTGCATCCATGGATGGGCCATTCTCCATTGTATGAAGAAAGTGTCAAATAAAGAACCTAGTTCACTTTCATCATTTCATCCCATTCCACTTTTTAATTAAGGTTTATCATTTTATTAAAAATTGTATGTGTTTGAAGTTATTTAGAATATTCACATTCAATAGTATAATCCAGATTTTCCTAATTAGTTTGCATGTTTTTTTATTCATGATCTAATATTATTGTTTACTTTTAAATTTTTATACAGTCTTAAAAAGTAAAATAGATACATAGAAAAATGTCTAATTTGAGAGTTCAGGAAATCATTATCAGAACAAAATAACTTATATGTAAGACATAAAGCATGTGGCGACCTGTACAAATGTAGTACTTAATGTGATACAGTTGTTTGGTCTTAAAGTAATTTTAATTTATGCAATATAAAAATTATTTTTATCATGTTAGATTTTAATGAGAAACATTTCAACTATTAAGGTAAAAGTTTTTTATTTTAACTTAGTTTTCAGAGTACCTACACACATAGGCCTACATTTACTGTCTGGCATGAATCATTATAGTATTTACCTAGTTTAGTAAGTAAGTTTTAATACTAATTATTGACAATTGACAAACTTTAGAAAATTTTCAAATGTTTTTCTTTATGATGTATATTCAAATACTTTTGTGTTAACATTTGTATTAATATTGAAGTTTTTTAATTCTCTATTTAAAGATTTTTTTAAAAGAAGCTTTTCATTAATTTCTAATGTTACATATTTTTAAAGTAATTATTAATTTTCTTAATAAATAAACCCTTTTATGTCTCCTTTGTACAATTGATAGTAATATTACTATTACAATATACTACTTCTATAAAGTATAAAGTACACTAAATAGGATTGTATAACCTGATCTGTGTATTATATAGAATATATTACTACCTTTAGTAGCATATAGTGTAGTATCATGTAACCTACTATATATATGTATACACACACACACACACACACACTATAACATGGTATTTTTGAGGTGCTGTCTTATAATGTGGTACGTTATAATGTGGTATCGTGCAATCTGATTATTTATGATTTAGACATAAAAAATCATGAGGATGATTTAGTGAATACAGACTTCATATTTACCATTTAACATGTTTGGTAATACTTAATTTGTTCAAATGCCCCAAATTCCTGTACTGTCCTGCATTATTATTTCTTCAGTATTCCCAAAATTGTTGTCTATAGTTACATGTTATATAATCATTAAACTTAATTATGTGATGAATGTAAAAGTATTATGTATTCTTGAAGGATTTTTAACAAAATATTTGTTTACATTTATTGGTATTTTGGGCAGTCACACCATGACAGTTTTAAAAAATATTTACTAAATGCTGCAAAACTTGAAAGCCACATAAAGAAGATAAAACAAAATTTAATTAACTTGTAGACTTGCCTTATTTAACAAACTACACATACTGTTTTTTGGAAAATACATGAAATATATTTTGAGGATTTTTTTCAAAAGTATTTAGTTATAATTTGAAAACTACATCTCAGGAAAAAAAATACTTCTTTTATTTATACACCTAAACTCCAACAGATACTTAGATGTCATTACAGATCTTAAGAGATTATTCACCACTACTAAAGTGATAGACTCTTTTGCTCATATATGACAAATGATGTTCCTAATATTTGTCAGATTCTATTACTAGGCCAACCATAGATGATGTTCTCATTATGAGTAAACACCCATCAATTTCAGTGCATGTACTCATAGAGTTAAATGTAGTATCAAAATATATTCACCACTCTTACAAGTATACAGGTCAGCTGTTGGGCATACCTGAGACAGGCAGTAGATAGTCTTATCATGAACTCTTCTCATTAACTTAGGAATCCTAAAATGAGTTCCTTTTTTTAATAAATCACAGAGAAAACTATTTATTGAAAGTGGTACCAGGTATAAAAGATTTACAACTTGCTTGTGTACATTGAGTGTATGATTCAGCCTTTTGTGTAAATATGATAGTGACAAAAATACTTCCATCTCTAGGATTAATATCAAAAAACTAATATTCCACACATCACATTCTCAAAATTTATGGCCAAGACTAGGCTGATGTGTAATTCTACCAAATAAAATTTCCTTGTTTATAAAAATTTGCTCTATACTGTTACTGGGTCAAAAAGATAAAATCAACAACAGCTTCTTAAAGTACCTTTGAATAGTTTGAGAGTACTTATTTATCAAGACCACATATGTTTATCTGTTCTCTCAAGACAAAATCAATATGTGGAATTCCTTTTTTGTGATTTTTTTTAACAATTTACCCCAAAATTTAGTGTAATCTCTTAGACTTTATTTTCTAAAAAGACCACATAGGATTGGTATGCAGCTGAATGCTAGACTGCTTGCCTTGCATACATAAGGTCTTGGGTTCAATCTCTTGCACTGCAAAAATACATACAAAAAACAAAGCAAAAAAACCAGAAAACATGCATATAAAGGAACCTCATGACAGAGTAATAAAGCACTGTAAGAAACAGGATTTTATGTCTAGAATAGTTACTTTTTATCCAAAGAATCATGATAATTGGCATATTGCAGTTGAAACTGTTTATCCTTATACCTTACATAGGCTGTTTGCCATAGCCATATTTTGCTACGGGGTTACTTAATTTGCAGATACCTAATGGGTGACATAATAATGACTGCTGTCACTTTTTCCCCATAGCCCTGGGATTCAGAGTTGTAACAGTAGATTCTCAGGGAACTGAGCATTTAGCAAGAGTAGAAGAAAAAAAGGAAGAATATATTGCTCATTCATCAAATGTTTAAGGAGCACATACTGTATTCCTGGAACCATTCTTTCTATCATTGAAGAATAACATAAAAATACCTGCACTAGAGAATCTTTTATGAGTACTACTGACATGCAAATAACAATATGGCTAAACACATACACACACACACACACACACACACACACACACACACACACGGAGCCAGAGAAAAACATTTTCCTACATTATCCAGATTTGTTCACATCCCTTTTTTCTGCTAGAGAGAGAAAAACAGGTGACAAATTCACCACAATTTCCTAGGAACCCTTTTTCAGCAGACCGAAGTACTTCTAGCAAAAGTTACAGGCAGTAGGTTGGTTGGTTGTTTCCAGAACTGGGGATTGAATCCAGGGCCATTATCCTAAGCTACATCCCTAGCCCCCCCCCCTTTTAACTTTGAGACAGGGTCTCATTAAGTTGCCCACAATGGGCTTAAACTTGTGATCCTCCTGCCTTAGGAGTGCAGAGTGCTGAGAATATAGACATGCACCATAACACCTGATCCAGGTTTCAGATTTTGAACCACATGAGTCACTTGGATCAGATTAATTTCCTCCAAACAAGTAGTAAATACCACTTGCACTGAGAGGAGTTTTTACTTTAAGGAGGAAAGATAATGTTGCAGGTTGTATAACTTAGTAGTGACAAAAACATCTTAGCTCTCCTGTCCCCAAAGGAAAGGAACCTCATGACAATAATAAAGCGTTGCAAGAAACAGGGAAGTAGTAGCCATATGAGATTATGTAGTGTTTTGCTTTGAAAAGGGAAAATTAATGTTCCCTTTTACTTTTTCTGTAAAAAGTCTCCAGACTCCTTGTTGTGAGGGCCCAGTTTTATACACTCATTCTGAGCATCTGGTCATTGTTCTGTTTCCAAGGACTATGAGCTCTAAAGAGTTCTAATCAGTTGACTGAACTTCTGGAGTACAACCTATTTGAAAATATACTGCCTGAATTACATGCAGTTAAATTTTAGGATATGTATGTTACTCTAATCCAATCATTAAAATAGGAACATTTCCAAAGCTGCTCTTTGTTAACATAATTACACTTGTTTATAAGCTTGAAAATGATAAATACATAAATTCAGTTTTCAAACTCAGCAAGATGTACCATTACTTTAAGTACATGAGGTTTTACTCTACTGGAAATTTAACTCAATTCCTTCATATTGAAAATACGTATGTTCTTATAATTTTTTTCCTATTTTTAAAAAGTTTTTTCTCTAGGATCACTAAATTTAAATGTAATTAGTTATGGTAGGTCTGAGGTTCATGTATCACTAATAGTTCATACTGACACATAGTCTGTTCTGCATACTTGAGAAGTTTTTAGTAGTAATGGTTGTGTAGTGTTATAGTGGAAATTTTATGAGAAAATTTCCCATCTTTCATTTATTCTTAAAAGTATGTATATGTCAAACAATGTAAAGCTTATGACTTCTGTTTTGATTTTAGTGTTCAGTTGCTAACTTACCAGTGTTACAATTTATTAACAAGTTTCACTATGAAATCAACCATACAGGTGACCGAGGAAATACCTCAACATCTTCTAGACCAGTCTCTACATCAGGCAAATCAGAACTGTCCTCTAAACACACCAGATCACTTAAACCTGATGGACGCACAAGCCGGACTACTGCTGATGAAAAGAAGTCAAGGGGCACAGAAGGTTTATCCGCAAGTGAATCCCTCATGTTAAAATCTGATGCTGCAAAGCTGAGGTCAGATTCCCATAGTAGGTCACTGTCCCCCAACCATAACACCTTGCAAACGCTGAAGTCTGATGGGAGGATGTCTTCTAGCTTTAGAGCTGAGTCCCCAGGACCAGGTTCTCGGTCATCATCTCCGAAGCCAAAGACCTTCCCAGCCAGCAGATCTAGCCCATCTGGTGCTAGTTCACCACGCTCCTCCTCACCACAAGATAAAACTTTACCTCAAAAAAGCAGTACTCCTGTGAAGACAAAACTTGATCCTCCACGGGAACGTTCTAAGTCAGACTCTTATACACTTGATCCAGATACCCTCCGCAAGAAGAAAATGCCCCTCACAGAGCCTTTGAGGGGACGATCCACATCACCAAAACCAAAGTCAATACCAAATGACTCTAAAGACTCACCTGGGTCTGAAAATAGAGCGCCTTCTCCCCATGTGGTACAGGAAAACCTTCACAGTGAGGTGGTTGAAGTCTGCACATCAAGTACTTTAAAAACAAATAGTCTAACGGATAGCACCTGTGATGAAAGTAGTGAATTTAAAATCGTAGATGAAGGTTCAAGTAAAGTTCATTTCAGCATAGGAAAAGCACCATTGAAAGATGAACAAGAAATGAGAGCATCCCCCAAAATAAGTCGAAAATGTGCTAATAGACACACCAGGCCCAAAAAAGAAAAATCTAGTTTTCTTTTCAAAGGTGATGGATCTAAACCTTTAGAGCCAGCCAAGCAAGCCATGTCTCCTTCAGTGGCTGAATGTGCCCGAGCAGTTTTTGCCGCTTTCCTGTGGCATGAAGGCATAGTACATGATGCAATGGCTTGTTCATCTTTCCTAAAATTTAATCCTGAACTTTCCAAAGAACATGCTCCTATACGGAGTAGCCTGAATAGCCAACAACCCACAGAGGAAAAAGAAACCAAGTTAAAAAACAGACATTCATTGGAAATATCATCTGCACTTAATATGTTTAATATTGCCCCTCATGGACCAGATATATCTAAGATGGGTAGCATCAACAAAAATAAAGTGCTATCTATGCTTAAGGAACCACCTTTACATGAAAAATGTGAGGATGGAAAAGCTGAAGCCACTTTTGAAATGTCCATGCATCACACAATGAAGTCTAAGTCTCCTCTTCCCTTAACTTTACAACATTTAGTGGCATTTTGGGAAGATATCTCTTTGGCTACTATCAAAGCTGCATCCCAGAATATGATTTTTCCAAGTCCTGGTTCCTGTGCTGTTCTTAAAAAGAAAGAATGTGAGAAAGAAAATAAGAAGGCCAAAAAGGAAAAAAAGAAAAAAGAAAAGACAGAAGTTAGGCCGAGGGGCAATTTGTTTGGTGAGATGGCCCAGCTGGCAGTAGGAGGACCAGAGAAAGACACTATTTGTGAGCTGTGTGGAGAATCACATCCATACCCAGTGACCTATCACATGAGACAAGCTCACCCAGGTAAAAGACATCACTCAAGATGAGTATGTAAATAATTTAGTGTTTTAATGAACTAGGTTATTTCTGACTCCACCTAGTGTATGAATTATGTCAGGTAGGATAACTGTTGACCAGAATTTATAGTATACTTTAATGTCTTCTTTAAAGTACATAATCAATATTAAGTTTTGTGAAGAAGGCTAGAGAAATACTAATTATTTAGTAGGCAGTATAGTATAATTTCATTCTAATAGCACATTTGGAAATATTTAATTTTTTAAATATTTTGTGTTACTGCCATTAAGGTCTCATACAGTATTGGTAATGGCATGTCTAAACAAAAGACAAATCACAAAAGGCATATTTTCCATATTGGGTCTCCCTTAAGTCTAGTGTTTTCCTGTTGAAAATTACAAATTAAATTATTTCTTTGGGCATTTTCATATGGAAGTATTATTGATAGTTTTATTAGAAGACTACATTTAAATATAAATCAATATATAGAATTTCTGTAATATTAATTGATGTTTCAAAATTCACCTAATACAAATATGATTAATTTTTTTTTCTTGCTATGTATTGTACCTCAAATGTTTTATAAATGTGTGATTCTTGAAAAGTTTGTGAATGTGCAATTCTTGAAAACTTATTCATGGAGAATATTTTATACTTGTTTTATCTTTTTATTGGCATTCTTACATTAATCTAAAGATACCCATATCCTATATTTACTTTAATCTTCTCATCCAGAAATAAAGTGTCTCTGATACTTTGGACATGATTTAATTTGCTTTATGTCAAGCATGCTATTTTTCTGATCAGTTAACACCTTAAAAATATCAGATACTATCTTCAGTATTTTGCTCACTTAGATAAGATAAATGTTTTTAATATGTAAGTAGTAAGAATCAAACTATTAAAGACACTTAAATTCTTGTTTATTTTTGCTGTGTTTCAAGGTTGTGGCCGGTATGCTGGTGGACAGGGTTACAATAGCATTGGGCACTTTTGTGGAGGATGGGCCGGTAATTGTGGTGATGGTGGCATAGGAGGAAGCACTTGGTATCTGGTATGTGATCGCTGTAGAGAAAAATATCTCCGTGAAAAACAGGCTGCTGCAAGGGAGAAGGTACTTTTATTCCATTCTGTGTTCATGTTACTGTTAGTGTTACAAATATAAGAACCCATTTATAATATAATTACGTCAGTTAATTCCATATAATTAACATTAAAGATCAGCTTTTATAACAAAGATAATATACAAATATGTATTTGCACTAAGTCAGCTGTTTTAACTTTAAATTATGTCTTAGGACAATATAATACAACTAACCTATGGTACTATGCCTTACTGACAAATGAGTGTCATAATTATTATTGCTGTTACTGTGTGTACATTCATAACTTTCACTCTTCACCTTTCTCACATTTTACTCTTCTTCTTTGTCTCCTTTTTTTCCTGTGTATCTTCTTTCTTTTTTTCTTAATACATATTTATTACAGTGTAGAACTTAAAGCTTACATAGTGGGAACTTAAAGCTTATTATAACTCACTAGTGTCATAAACCAAAGAATTTTGCATTCTCTCTGTCTCTCTCTCTGTCTGTCTCTGTCTCTCCCTCCCTCCTCTCTCCAACACACATGCATTTATTAGTTGTATTTTTAAATTAGATTTAAATTTAACTGTTAACACTGTAAAATCTCCAAGGAAAGTAAATACAGTTTCTAATAGTTATAGTCAATTCAAGAGAAGTATGAAGTGAATGCTGTTTTTGTAATCAATCATTATTTTAAAACATTTATGCAAATGTTTAATAATTTTTTATTAGAAACTCAGTGTACTTAGCTTAAGGAACTAAAAATTTTACTGTAACTAGGAAAAGACACTTCAATTTTTTTCTTCACCAGGTCAAACAATCTAGGAGAAAGCCAATGCAAGTCAAGACCCCTCGTGCCTTGCCCACCATGGAGGCTCACCAGGTTATCAAAGCCAATGCCCTTTTCTTATTATCTCTGAGCAGTGCAGCTGAACCAAGCATTCTGTGTTACCACCCTGCAAAGCCATTCCAGTCACAGCTGCCCAGCGTGAAAGAGGGCATTTCTGAGGACCTTCCCATGAAAATGCCTTGTCTCTACCTACAGACATTAGCTAGGTAATAAAACTTTGTTGTTGTCTTTTCATCTTTTTTGGATTAATAGCCACCATTGACAGATTTATCACAAGATAGATCACAATTTGATCTAAATATCCATGCTATATTAAATATTGTGTAAAGAAACTCATAAGAATTTATTTTCTGACTTGCCTTGGCTTGCACATGATGGATGGGATGCACCATTTATATTAGTAGGTATTTGATGGAGGTACTTTGTCAATTTCTTATTGAGTATTAATATAAAATATGTCAGCGAAAGTAAGATTATAACTTTTATTCTCTGCTAGGCTGACATCAACCTATTAGTAGTGAAAAATGCTAATGTGAAAAGAAGCTAACGTTGTATGGAAATTGTGGGGGTTTTTTTGTACTGGGGATTGAACTCACAACTGCGCTTGCCAGGCAGGCGATTATTCTGCTGAGCTAAATCCCTGGCCCGAAATTGTGTATTTTTATGGAAGACTTTAATTTTTTAAATTGTTCATTCTGTTAGCATTTAGATAATTATCAACTGAGTACCAGCTTTGCTTTGGGCCCTGAAGACAGAGATAAATGTAATAAAATTCTGCCTTGCATGCTCACACCTTTGTGACAAGACAGATGTATTACTGAAACAGTCACAATTTCATATAAGAAGTCCTCTAAAAGAAGTTGCTATAGAATGCATGCAAATACAGCAGTACTCTTAACAAGAGCTCAAAGATGAAGAATATATGAATCTTCCCAGGGAAACCAACAAAAGCTGCATACAAGGTCTGACCCTAAAGCAAGTCTCAAAGGATAGAAATTCATTAGACAAAAATGAAATCTCGTTACACATTTGAGGATGGGTTTGTTAAGCGTTGACTATAGGAGGAAGTATTGAAATGCGGCCTAAATTGATGACCCTGGTAATAATGGGGTCTGTGGCTCTTACCAAGATTAGATTTTAGCTCTTTGCTCTGCTACAGGATAAGAATGAAAATATGTTAAGTAGTTTGCAATGAAAAGGTCACCCTGTGGAATGTGGCAACTAATTCAGAAAAGGGGACTAAAGGGCGTAACTAAAGATAGAGAGAAGCTTATTAACAGTATGCTGTTTCCCTATATTGGACTTTGATGCTGCAGTGTTTATGTTCACACATTATCACTGATACTCTAAAACAGTCTTCATATTCCAAATTCAGATTTATTTTTATCATCTGATGAACAAAGATTTTTTACATACTGCCTACTG
Organism: Dolichotis patagonum; assembly: GCA_004027295.1. NCBI lineage: Eukaryota > Metazoa > Chordata > Mammalia > Rodentia > Caviidae > Dolichotis > Dolichotis patagonum. The sequence goes on from PVJX010001345.1 coordinate 70,257, forward strand.
GCATGACTTGCCAGACAGCAGTTCCATTTTGAAAAGTAGCATCCTCTTCAAATAGCAGGGTTGTATGGTTTTTTAAAAATGTTTGTGCTTACTGCTGCAATAGGCTAAATTTAAAAAGGAAAAGGAAAATGTGAGACTGAGTACATTGGAGACTAAGCCGAAAATTATCAGGCTTGTGAAATGCAACGTATCTTTAGTATTAGACCATGCAGTGGACTAAGGTTAGCAACTTTTTTGTACTAGTTTGAAAAATAAATATTTATAAAACATCTCAAAATGCTAATATAGCATCATTATAGATTCTTAATCTATTTGTCTCTTGGGAGTAGATACCTCTTAGCCCATGGAACATTTCTCATATCTAATGTTTTTCCAATTTGACCTGACACACATATATTTCTGCTCAACGAGTGACTGCCTGTGTTTTAGTAGTCCCTGTGAGAAATGATGTGACCCTGCATCATAGCAATGAAGTGGGACATGAGAAGAGAGAACAGCTGTGAGAAAAGACGTGGTATCATGGGCCTGAGTAACGAGTGATGATTGAGGATAAGCACCTGGATGATTGGCAAGATTATTCATCAAAAGGAAGTGTTCTCAAAACAAAAGACAATTAGTTCAGTTTTGGATTTGAAATGTTCATGGTACCCAGAATGTCTGTGTAAACTTAGCAGACCTGCATCTGTGGTTATTTTCATGCTTCACCTTCATGTATAGATTCACATGTGTTGCTTTGCCTTTTACAAAAGAATTACAAATGCAGAGACCATTACCAGCATAGTCTTAAGCGTTTGGCTTTGATTTAATGCAGGCATCATCATGAAAATTTTGTGGGCTATCAAGATGACAACCTATTCCAGGATGAAATGAGATACCTGCGTTCGACATCAGTACCTGCCCCATATATATCAGTAACTCCTGATGCAAGTCCTAATGTATTTGAAGAGCCAGAGAGCAATATGAAGTCTATGCCACCAAGGTATTTTACTTCTCTCCTGCCTGTTGAATAGCAAGTGTTTGATGGAAGAAACATTTTCAACTATAAAAGAATACTCTGGAAGTGTTTTCATACAGCCCTGTGTCAAAGGAAAGACACTGAGCCAACTCAATAAATGCTATAAAAAAGCATTTGTGTATGAATATATATCTAATCCCTTGATTTGAGAGGCAAACTGGTTGGAGAGAAAAGAATACAGTATATGATATTATTTAGTGTTGTAGTTAATCAAATTAGGGAACTGTTATTTTGAGGCAGTACCTAGACATTTCTTAAGAGAAGTGGCACTGAAAATAAAAATCTTCCTGGATTATTCCTTACAATGCCTCCTCACTTAGGTATGATAACGTCAAGGCAGAGAGCTTCTTGAAAACTAAATAGAAATTTGTAACTATAATGCACACAGAAATTGAGTCCTTCTTAAAATTTTAGAGACATGGCAAGATAAAAATGTGAAGACAGTCTACAGTGTCATTTGAAAAGTTGGTAAGTCAAAAGATTTCAGCTACATATGTAGAATTGGATTACATTGGAAATGATTATGGAAACAAAGATGGATAAAGGATATATGTTTTAGGAAAACATATGTGATTTGACAACTAACTGGATAATGAGAAAAATGAGTTTAAAATAAAATGAAGATTTCAGGCATGAATAACTGAAGATGTTGTCAATGAAAGAAAGATACTTTCTGTGAAGAAACAGAGAACATACTTATTAAGATATGCCACTTGAGCTGCTGCCATGATGCATGCTTGTATAATCACAGCTACTCAGGAGGCTAGGCAGGAAGGCTGCAAGGAGGCCAGCTTGGGCAATTTAATAATAACGCTGATTAGCGGTAGAGTTCAGTGGCAGAGTAAACATGAGGCTCTGGGTTCAGTCCCCAGTACTTAGGAAAGGAGACGGGGTGCCAATGTGTTAGCATTGTATTGTTATCATAAACTGTGATATGAGACACTTTAATAAGCTTATTAGAATTTATATATCCAAGTAAGTAGTTTCCCATTAAAAATAATTGCAACCCCCCCCCACCATCTATGTGGATTACTCTTCAGGGTTTTGTTTGCTTTTGGTGCTACTCGACATTTTCTCCAAGGAGTATATTACAACCTTTTATATGTTCAAAGTTGATAAAATATCTCTAAAGGAGATGTACTGTTTAATAAGAGTTAGAAACCATTTTGAGGCTAGTCTGTTAATAAATGTGACTCATTGGGTTATTATTGTCTTTGAGGATCAAACTCAAGTAGCATGACTTTGTAGATAAAGTTTAAGAGATGAAGCTATGTAAGAGAACTTCCTACCCCAAGTAATCAATAAAAATATTTTAAAATAATAAAAAAAATTTACCAGCTCCAACTACACAAGTTGCTGTAAATTTTCAAAAACAATGAGCATGAAAATAAACAGAAGATGCTGAGAAGCCAAGTATCTTCTAGCTTAGCAAAAAGTGGATTTAGGAGATGAATGAAGACCCAAGAAAAAGTCATGGTAGAATTTTCTAATACAGAGGCCCAGTATCATCTTTGAAATCACATCAGAAATTGGAAATCTTCTAGGGAATCTTTTTTTTCCACAGCTGCATACTAAACAAAGCAAAAATCTAAGGACTGCAGAATACTACCACAGCATCATCTCTCTCTGGTAGAGAACATTAAATAAGTTCTTAATGTATGTCTGGGAAGGGAACAAAACATATGTCAAGTGTGATGGGAAATGAAATCTAGGAAAGCCCACAAATATTTTATCAGAACAATCTGAGAACCAAACAGAATTGCCAACTTTAAAGCATTAGTAGAATGAAAACTAGTATGCCATTCGAAAATCAGACGAAAGAGCCAATCTAGAAGAAAATTCATCTTAGTGAAAAGATTACAGATTACTATAAATACTGTGAATAGTAAAAACTTAATGATGACATGAATTTAATAAAACAAGTTCAGATGTGAAAATGGAATTTATAAAAAGCAGGGTCAGGCAAAAAGATACATTGCAGAGCTAACTAAACAGATCAAAGACCAAATCAACACTGTTAAAAAGCTTAAAAGTTAATTTAAAATGTTTAGAACAATAAATTGAATTATTATTACAAAGGATAGATTTGAGAGTTTAGATGAGTTTTATAAAAAGGACAAAGAAGATTATAGCAGTTAGAAGATAAGAGATATAACAACTAGGATAATCCATAATAAGAATTACTGATATCATTGAAGTAGAAAATTCAGCATATATAATGGAAAATTAAAAGCTTTGATACATATTTAAAGAAAATAAAACATAATAAAAATGTACTGAATTAGGTTTACCAACAAAACACAAGTCAGAAGAAAAGTTAGGCTGAGTTCAGATTTTTGTAGCACAACTTTGAATGAAAGAAAAAACTGAAACCATATTTCTAAAGCTTCAAAAGAAACAAAACATTATTTCAGAAAATTTACCCGAACTGAGACATACTGATCATTATTTGAACCAGATATATTCAGATTTAAAAAATCTTGAGAAGCTTTAGCACATTTGGACCCATATTAAAATTGTTTTTCTTAAATTCTTCCATCATAAAAGCCATGATTGATTATGGGTTAATCAAATAATTAATAAAAATCATATTTTAAAAACTAGTATATAGTGAAAATATAATTGCACAGATCATGTAAGGACAATTTTCACAATCATTAAAAAGGAAGAAACTATAATTCAAGTGTTTTATATCCATTTGGGTTGACACTCTCAAACATTTATTAAGTAATTCAGGGCTTGTAGCACCTTTGCACTATTCTTGAAAAAAAATGTCTTCATAACTCAAGCCATTATAAAAGATGATAAATAATGAAGACTCTATTAAATCATTGTTTCTTAACTTGGGGTAATGTTGCCTCCTAGCTAGCATCTGACAGTGTTCAGAAACATTTTAATTTACCATAACAGAGCTAGTTCAGCTGACATCCTAGTGAGTAAAAACTGATGTTATTAAACATAACAGTCCCACAATAAAAAATTTTCTAAGGTTAATGGTCATCTTTGTTTGTTTCTTTGGATTTTCTTGTGCTGTTCGAATTTTTTCACATGCATTATCTTTTATAAGAACAAGTCTTCTTTTTAAAATTGTATGATGATTTTTTAAGTTGATATGAAACTACCTCTGAAAGTAGAACAAACAGTAACACCATATATAGAATAAATTGTTGTTAAATCCCATTATTGTAGTCATTCTGGAACCAAACTGACGTCCAGGCACATTTATACTAGTTAATTATGTCTAGCATTTATATTTTACTTAGACAAAAATATAAGTACATCAGCTTAGACAGGTGGTGAATAAACCACCCAGGGAGTTGTATATTAGAAAATACATAAGCATACGATTTTGCACCCAGGTTGAATAATGAAAAGAAAGCAGCTTTAGAACCTGATGTAAGCAAAACTCCTAGTTTGAGATGAGGTAACAGAAAAATAAAAAAGAACATGAAAAGAATAGCTTGGGGGCTGGGATTTAGCTCAGCAGCATAAGCGCCTGCCTAGCAAGTGTGTGGTCATGAATTCGATCCACAGTACCTATCAAAAAAAAAGAAAAAAAAAGAAGAATAGCTTGCAAATTTGTCTTAAAGAAATCAGAAAGAACATATTTTTGCTTTTCATAAAATGTTTCAATAAAACAAGTTATATAGTCATCTTAATAAACTTCTGAATGTTTTTATAATGTTGCTGTAAGCAGGAAGGCTATTATTAGTTTACTTAAGCCTGAGTGAAAATCTCTAAATTCTTATCTACAGTGTAAGTATAACATAAAGCTGATGTTGAAAATTAGCTTACTAATTCTTATTCCATTTTTATGCTACCAAAAAGGGCTTTGAGTCACACTTCTCAAGAGTGAGAAACCTAATAGAATGCTCAAGTACCAAAAGGAAAATGAACCAACTTACACATTCTGTTTTCTTAGGGTTCTATGTGCACATACTCGTTTTCTTTCTATTTTGATTATGTCTATTTTTTCCTGAATATCTTAATGTGTGAGTTTCGCCCTAGTGCTTCTGATTCTAAAAGGAACTCAGAACACTTGGTACCTTCTTTCTTTTTTGTATTTAAACACAAAATAGATTTAAGTAAACCACAAGGGATTTTTTTGTTTGTTAATACATGTTTGTAGTTTGTGGGGAATTGGTACATGTATGTAACACATCCTAATTCCTTTTTGCATTCCTTTTCCTTCTCTTCCTTTCCCCTCCACCCAACTCTGGATCCCCTTCTCTTTTTTTGGTACACGTTTGCAGGACATAATGTTTACATTCTTATGTGAAGTTGGTAGTATACAGAACACGTATTTTCTCATACCCTCCCCCTTCCTTTCATGTCTTGATCTTCTTCTCCTTTGAGAAAGATCTATCTCCCTATTATCTTTTATTTTGCTTTATTTATACTTTTTTTATACTTTGCATTTCTCATATAAGAGAAACCACGTGATATTTAAGCTTATATGTCTGATTTATTTCACTTAATATTATGGTATCAAAATGCATCCATTTTCCTACAAATGACTTAAGTTTATCTTTTATGACAGACTAGTACACTACTATATGTAAATACTACATTTTCTTTATCCATTCATCTATTAATGGGCAGATAGCCCACTTCCAAGATTTAGCTATTATAAATTGTGCTGCTATAAACATAGGGATTGTATCCCTGTAATATGATGTCTTTAACTCTTTTGGGAAGATACCTAGAGGAGGAATAGCTGAGTTAAGTGGGATTTCTAGTTTTAGATTTTTTGAGGAATCTCCATCCTGATTTCCATTGTGGTTTTACTGGTTTACATTCCCGCCAACAGTAAGGGTTCTTTTTCCCCCACAGCATCTCTAGCACTTATTATTTGATTTCTTGATGATGGCTTTTTTTTTTCCGGGGTAAGATGGTAACTTAGTATTGTTTTAATTTGCATTTCTCTAATGGCCAGTGATATTAAACATTTCATTAAGTATTTATTGGCGATTTGTACTTCTGCCGTGAAGTGTCTGTTCATTTCACTTGCTCATTTTTTGATTAGGTCTTTGACTGAGGAGGGGTCTTTTTTTTTTTTTTTTTTTTTTTTTTTTTTTTTTTTTTTTTTTTTTTTGTTTTTTTTTTTTTTTTTTTTTTTTTTTTTAGTTTTGTATACATGATGTATGTGAGTCCTCTGTCTGAGGGATGGCTGGCAAAACCACAAGTTTTACAATGCAGTTCTGAACTAGGCATTTTTGCATAGACCTGTAATACTAGCACTCTGGGAAGTTAAAGCAGGAAGATCACAATTTTGAACCCAGCCTAGGCAAGTTAGTGACTTAGTGAGACCCTGTCTCAAAATTATAAAAAATTTAAAATCAAAAAGGCCTGGAGATGTAGCTCAGTGCAAACTATAGTACCAAGATTGGTCAAAATATTACTATATTTGAGAGGATCAAATATGATTTAGAGATTGGTAAGTACGCTTTGTTTCTCCACATAAAATTTAGATTAAGTTTCTGACTATTGCACTTTAAGCACAGTTAAATTTTACTCACTTTTTCTAAATTTTTACCTGTGCTCTTACTCTTATTTGCAGTTTGGAAACTAGTCCCATAACTGATACTGATCTGGCAAAGAGAACTGTCTTCCAAAGATCATACTCAGTTGTTGCTTCTGAATATGATAAACAACACTCTATTTTACCAGCACGAGTTAAAGCTATCCCTAGGAGAAGAGTTAACAGTGGTGACACTGGTAAGTATAAAGATAAATAGAAAAACTGAGCAATTCATCTACTGAAAGTAAAAAGAAAAGAGTTTTCTCTGCAGATAATTTTTAAAATTTGATGGAACTTTTGAATGGAAATATTTGAATAGAAAAGAATAGATTAATTTCTAGCTTGTGATAGACATTCCTTCTATATGACCCAGGCATAACCATAGTTCTCTGTATTTTACATCACATTTGGCAGAGACATCCAGAGATCTTTCAGTGATTTTTCAAAATAAATTGATCTTTACCATCCTGCCTGTTAACTATCTAAGTAAACTATTGTTACCATTATCCCTTCTGCAAAGCTTCAATAAACCAGCAGTTCCAGCATACACATAGCTTAGACATTCATGCCCCGCCCTGATCATAGATGTTTGTCACTTTGAGTAGATATAAAACTTTGAGAAAGAGTAACTCTTAATCAATAAAAAGTTATATAATCTGGCCAATTCCTATGAGTAGCCTCAACCTGGGGCTGGGGGTTCTGTCTCAAAAATAATGAAAGAAACTCAGGAGAAAAAGATAATATGGCTTACTAAACTGGAGATTTGGCACTAAAATTATGGGTAGACAATTGAAGATGTTTAGGAAAAATGTGATTGAGCATCCCTTAATGACTTATAGATTGATTCAACAAATATTTTAGAGTGTTTGTCTGGACACCTTTGTTATAAAGTAGTCTTTTCGAAAATAATGGAACACAAACCACTGAGATACTACAAGCTTGAACTTTGGATTCAGCCTTGTATTCAAATCCCACCCACTAGCTTATAGCTATATAAGTAAAATGTTTAATCTTTCTCAGCCTCAGTTTTTTCCTTGGCAAAAGTTGAAATAGTTACAATTTGTGTCATGTGCAAAATAAAAGGCTTTAGAGTAAATTAACTACTGCTTTTTTATATTTACTTAAATATATTAATCAATGTACTACTTACGAAAATTAATAATTTTCTTTTTCTTTTGTTTTTCTTAATAGAAGTTGGTTCTTCCCTTTTGAGACACCCATCACCTGAGCTTTCCCGGCTCATTTCAGCCCACAGTTCTCTTTCCAAAGGAGAACGAAATTTCCAGTGGCCAGTTTTAGCTTTTGTTATACAGCATCATGACCTAGAAGGTCTTGAAATAGCAATGAAACAGGCCTTAAGGAAGTCTGCTTGTCGAGTTTTTGCTATGGAGGTATGAATATATTAATTAGCCTTTAAAGTCTTGGGTCATACAAATCAAGTGACAATTCTATTAATGATTCTACTGTGTTACCAAGTTGCAGCATATTAAAAGCCATTAACTTACTGAAAATATCGTGTTCACATCAAAATTAAACTCTAAAGTTTATAGACATAAATTTTACTATTGTCGTGTGATAAATGACTTGCCACTTGGTTGATGGGATCAATACATATATTCAAGTGATAGCTTGTGTAGGCTTGAAAAACATTCTGTGTTGATCCTAAGTGACAATTGGAAAAAAAAATGCTGTACTAAGAAAAATTTTCATTGTATTTCACAAATAACTATTTCTACCATCTGTTTTTACAAATTAAGGCAGAAATAATGTTTCAGATTAAGTGCACTTCCAGTGCATTGAAATTCAGATTTTCTAGCATCTTTTCTTGAAACATGTTGTCCATAGAGGGTATTGCATTTCTAAGTAAGCAATACCCTACATTTTTTACCTCACGTATTTTCTTTTTATCTTGGACTCATTTGATCATAATTTATTCAGGCATTCAACTGGCTTCTGTGCAATGTCATTCAAACAACTTCTCTCCATGACATTCTATGGCATTTCGTGGCATCCCTGACTCCTGCTCCAGTGGAACCAGAGGAAGAAGAGGATGAAGAAAATAAAACAAATAAAGAAAATTCAGAACAAGTAAATGAGGCTTTCATTTGTTATTATTGTCCATATTTTTATAGAAACTGAATAGTACATTTTAAGGTGTTACAATGATTTGCATGAAGTCATTCTCAGATTGTCTAACCTGAAAAAGAGAGAAATATTTTAGTGCTATGGACTATTAGCTATTAACTATGCTTAGTGTGCTAGTTTTCTCTCTAGCAAAGATACTGACAGTCACATCTAATTTCTCTTTGAACCCCAGTCATAAAGCAACCAAATGGAAGATGATACACTGTTACCACAAAACATATGACAGATAAACAGAGCAACACTGTTTCACAAAGGCTAAGTAGCTGGGAAGGTACTGTGTTGTAGCCTGTCCACAGGTGGTATGAGTGTGATGAACACCTGTGGCATACAGTTGCGATCCCAGCGAGGCCTGCCAGAGGGTCACACCTTACCAGTGAGCACGGTGTTATAAAGTCAAATGCAAAACTGAAATAACCCCACCTAACAAACTTGAAGGCCAAGTCTTGATGATATTAGCCTGCTATCTTCTTAAAAGAACAAAAGATAGCACTCTTTAGAAAAAGATAAAGTTACCCAGGACTTCTATGATATATGATTAATAGACATTCAAAGAAGGCAAAAAGTGACCATCTTTTACTTAGCACATTGACATAGTTCAGAAAGTTTATTGAACTACTGGTAATAGAATGGAAAAATAAGCACACTCATGCTTTGCTGTGGGGTAACAGACTCTCAGAGAACATTGGCAAAATTTATGAAAATTCACATTTAAAATGATGCAGTAATTCTTTTTTATCCTATCACATATGCCTTTAAAAAATGACACAGACACAGTGATTCATTATTCAGTTTCTTATAAAAACAAAAGGTTGAAAACAACCTAAATGACTGTTCTGAGGTAGACTGATAAAATAAGCTGTGGTATTTCCATTCATCAAAATACTACACAGCAGAATAATATACACTGCATACATATATAAAAAGTAATACTCACTGTAGTAAATTGTTAATTGTTAAAAAAAATTACAGAGCACTGTGCTAGAGAGTGCTGTCATTTCTGTATATGAACAGTGTTTATAAACTGTGTCCGCGTGATATACTAAAATGGGCATTGCCAGTGAAGGAGGCATCTGAGTGGCTGCAGTATTGGGACAGGGAGATTTACTTTTTATGGTATTTTTTAGACCTTTCGAATTTTTCATTATGATGCATATTACCATCTCAAAAGAATAAATATGTTAAATGAGAAACCATTTGTGAAATTTTGATCATGATAGGCAGTCTATAATAGCAGCTACTTTTGTTATTAAGCAGATTCAGCAATTCTTCAATACTATATGCAAAATTTTGGAATAACTAAAATAATCACTGCTTACTAAGGACTTTTAATGACTAGTATGATATATATGCTACACCTTTTATTTCCTTGTAAAATAAGTGTATTCATAGAAATACGTGTTTGAAACAAAGGAAGGCGAGATGGCTTATGACTAGGGCGAGTGAAGCAAGTTGCTCTATATACCACCGTCTAGATTAGACTGTGGGATGGTATGTCCAGGATTCTCCAAACAGAGGAGACGCTGTGTGCAAAGCAATGGTGCAGTATGACTTCGAGAAATGTGACTTAGGCCAGGGATGTAGCTCAGTGGCACAGCACCTGCCTGGCCAGTGCAAGGTCCTGAGTTCGATTACCAGTATTACAAAAAAAAAGTATGACTCCAATTAAAACTTGTCTAATGAAAAGAAAAGCATAGTTTCATTTGAACGGACCTAAAACTTTAATTTCAAAAGCTAAGCAAGACTGCTTTTTATCTCGTGAATGGTAATTTTTTTAAATGACCACAATTTTTTGGCAAAAAATCTTTTAAAAATAAAGTGCCTGACCTTTTGAAACAGGAAAAAACCTCTGATATTTCACAAGCTAGGTCTCTCAGACACTTTATTTACAATATTTTAACCCTACCTTTTCAAAAAATGACAATATTTTGCTCACCCCTTCCCATAAGATAATAAACTGGCTTTAATTTTCTGCCTTAGAAGGACTCATGAACACCCTCTTAGTTATCTGGTGCACAAAAGGCAGAAACAATTGGCTTCAGCTAGAACTCTCTGTGCTCTAACTCAGCCCGTGGCTGCCCTGGCCATAGCCCCTTCATCATGCATTTACTCTGAGTTCTCCCCTTTGACTCAGGTTCAGGTGCAGCCTGTTTAGCTCCTGTAGCTGTGCTTTCTGCAACCCCGGCTTTAAAATGTATCTACTGTAATGAGTACTCTGTGAGGCTCCAGTTTTAACCAAGTACTGTAGTTGGTTTTGATGAGGTTTTTTTTTTTTCAGTTTTAATTTTTTACATGTTTGCATTACATAATGATTGTATCCTTGTGAGGATGAGCTTCTTTTTATCTTAAAGATAGCAAAATGCAACAAAACATAGAGAACAAATCCAATTAAAACAATGCAGCAAAATTTGTATAGAACTTCAAAGCAGGCTACCAGGAAAACAGCAATAGCTATCATAGTATGTCTTGTTAGCTTCACATTAGTTGTCCATTTTGTCAGGTATAGCAAAATTAAACCAAAAGAAAACAGAATAGAACCATCAAAACAGAATATTGAATGAAGCAAAATAATCAGAACAAAGCAAAACAGTGAAAAATATTTGACTTCAAAGACAAGATAGAAGGAAATCCCCCATATTTGCTACATTGCATACTGTCATCCTCCTGAGATGCTCAGACTGCTGGCCCCAGGCCTGCATAATCACCACACAGTACAAGCATTTAGTTGCTTTATGTACTTAGTTGCTATCAACTCAGCCTGACCTCCAAACCAGTGGGTTACTTGGTGTAGTGGCGGGGGCGGGGGGGGATGGACGGTGTTTGATTCTCAGCCTGCACGCTGGTAGCCTCACCAGAGGCCTTATCTGACTGTTCTCTTCCTGGAACCCACGTGGCTTACACGGCTTACCAGAAAGGCTGGCTAGTTGGCTTTCTGTTGGGTCCTCCCAACATGGCCGATTCTCAGGAGGTGCTGACTGTTCCTGGAACCTGCGTGGCTCACAGGAGGCACTGTCTGAGTTCTCTCCCTGGAACTCGCACAGCTTGCACGGCTTACCAGGCAGGCTGGCTAGTTGATTCCTTGGTTGGTCCCCTCAGTCCCACCATGGGTATAAGTTTCTTGATATTAAGAAATATCCTTTGGGGATTTCTAATAGTTTTCCAATATAAATGTTATTCCATAGGTAACATTATTTAATGGGCCATCTGACTGAGGGTTTGAATGTGTAATAATAATCCAGTGCCTGTTTTTCGTTGTAAGCTGTGGTCCATCTGTCTAGAGAAAGGAGATTTTTGTCTAATGCATATAAAAATGTATGAAGTATTGCTGACACAGCTTCTACACATGTAATATTTTTTCATGCATTAATATATGCACAGAGTATGCTTACATGTACATACTGTGTATATACAACCATGTATACATGAGTACATACGCAGATTCTAATAGATTTGCGAGTATACTGGAATTGATATGTATATATGGTATTCATTTCTTTTTTGCTGATTGTATTTGTGAGTGACTCTTTTTCCTAGAAATAGTAGACATACAGTTAGGTCATATTACGTATGTGTTGGGTATAGTATAAGTATATAGAATGTTTTGTGAAGAAAGCTATGTGCAGCATATAAACTAAGAAACTTGCTTTCAATTTCTATTTTAGGAAAGAGATACAAGAGTATGTGAACATCCGCTCTCAGATATAGTGATTGCCGGCGAAGCTGCTCACCCTCTACCACATACGTTTCACCGGTTACTGCAGACAATCTCTGATCTTATGATGTCTCTCCCCAGTGGCAGTTCATTGCAGCAAATGGCCCTAAGGTAATTTTGAATCTAAGTATTGTAGTTAACAAAAGTGTCATGGAGTATTCAAGTACCAAATGCTTGAAAACCTTTAAATACTTATAGAGAATCCCTGCATTATATAAATGATACCTTTCCCCCTTCCTGTCCTGATTTAGAATTATCCTTCCTTTTAGCTCATGCTTTTTAGCCCTTTAGTACAATGTGGATAATATATTTCTTGATGCCTTAAGTGGTCACTGTAAAATCTGACTCACTTTTCTTTCTCTCCCTTCTCAAATTGTCTCAAGGTCACAAAAAGAAGGAGCACAAATGAAATCTTACAGGAAAACATTAGAATTTTGTCTTTAAAAGAATCTTAAGAAAAACGGACCCCAATTACTTTGTACCTATGACCAAAAATTGACCAAAATGCAAGTTTTTAAAATACACTAAAGCATCTCAAGGAATTAGTGGATTCAAAGTGGAAGAGACTTGCTCCTTCGCTTTGTGCACATCACCAGCTCAGGAGAGTAGCTGAAATCACATTGAATCAGTCCTGGCACCTGCTTCTGAGGAGAAGGGGTCTTACGGGTCCAGTCATTGGAAGGAAACTTATCCTCCAGGTTCTTCAGGCCAGAGGGTTGTAGCCTACTGATTCCTCAGATCGTTTGGCTTTCTGATCCTTTGGGGCATTAGAATCTCTGGCAGAGCTCTAATTCAGCTGTGTCTTCTGTAACAAGAAATACAGTAGCTCTCAGTAGGTCAGCCTCTGAGATCTTAGCTAGCAAACTTGAAATATTCTGTTTCTGCTGTGGGAAGATGGCAAGGTACCCTTGTACCCCACATGCCTGCTGAAACTGAGCCGTGTCAGGCCTGACCCTGCCATATCCCCAAGGCCCTTTCAGTCATGCAGGACAGCTGGGCAGAGCTCACATTCAGTGTTCTTTCACTGTCTGTCCAATCTTTATCTTTAATAAGCAAGGCCCTTTCCCCCTTTCTTTCTGATTTTTGTAGTCTGAACTCTGGCTATTGTGTACTCTGTAAGTAATCACTGTCAACACTTGAACTATTTCTTTTACTCAAGTTGAATGAGTTGGCTTTAGGATCTTGGCAGTGACCCCAGCAACAGAATGCGGAAGAGACCAAGTGTAGTGGTGGTGTGATGATCAGTGTAGTTTTATGATTCTACTTTTTGTGCTCCTTTACTCTAAAAATATGCATTTCTCCTATATAAAAACAAAGAAAAAACTGAATTATTTTTAAAAACTCAAAATGGACCCTACTTATATGCAGACAATTTTAAAACTACCCTAAAAAATAGCACATAACTTTAAACTGGAATCTGTTCAGAATTTGGCATTACTTTTAGGTTATAATTACTAGATCTACACACTGAACTAAATGTAAATCTTCTGTTGAATTGTATAATAAATAAGTTTGTGGGATGATTTGGCTTCTTATATCCCTAATAAGACCAGTGGAATGGAGATTTGTCTTTTCCATCTTTGTCATTGACATGCCAGAGACATTATATACTAATGGAATTTAACCACACAGATAAATTTGAGAAGCTGTCATAGTTGGTGTAACACTTATCTATGTAATCATTAGGTTTTTTTGCTTCTTAGCTTTGACCTTTGTATCTCAAAGGGTTTTAAATGGGTGAACTTTTCTTAGAATGTTGCTTCTTCCAAAGAAATTACTATTATTTCTCAAAAAAAGGCAATAGCAATGATTTTATTCTATTTAAAATTTCTATCTTTAGTAGACCACAATGTTTTCTTGTTACATTAGCTACAAAATAGAGTACCTACTCTTGCAGTTCCTTACATATTTCTGGAAAATATTTCATATATTGGTTATGTGTTACCCTTTTAGATGCTGGAGTCTCAAATTCAAGCAATCTGATCATCAATTCCTCCATCAGAGCAATGTCTTTCATCACATTAACAACATTTTGTCAAAATCAGATGACGGAGATAGTGAAGAGAGTTTTAGCATCAGTATACAGTCTGGCTTTGAAGCAATGAGTCAGGTCAGTCATTTAAACAATTATTGTCCTCTTGTTGTCCTAATAGTAGTCCATAGTGTATTGTAGAAGAAATTGTAAGTTATCATAAATAGTTCTGTTTTAATCACATGTCTATTTCATTGTTAAAAGATTTCCTTTAGATATTCTGAATGCTTATATTTGTTTCTAATAGGAGTTATGCATAGTTATGTCCTTAAAGGATTTAACCAGCATTGTTGACATAAAAACTTCCAGCCGACCTGCCATGATTGGCAGTTTAACAGATGGTTCCACAGAAACCTTTTGGGAATCAGGAGATGAAGATAAAAACAAAACAAAGAACATCACTATCAATTGTATAAAAGGAATTAATGCCCGCTATGTATCTGTTCATGTGGATAATTCCCGAGATCTTGGGGTAAGAAAAGAAACTTAATTTACAGCTCATTAGCTCTTTTCAGACCATTAGTCATCATGTATGTTCATTTCTGAGTTGGGAAAAAGATTATGTGGCATTTCACCAAGTGTCTTACTCGCTTTCTCATGACTGACAACTTAACAGGAGGAGTTTATTAGGCTCACAGTTTAATCCACGGTTGACTGGCTTCTAACCCCAGCAACAAACTAGGGGCAGGATCTGGGCAGAGGAAAGCCACTCCCATCATCATTACCAGGAAGCAGAGAGCAGGGGTGGGAGCTGTGTTCTCCCCACAGTGACCGGCCTCTTCCTGCCGGGCCCCACCTTCTAGAGTGCGTTCAGGTACTGAGCTCACCAGTGATTCCACTGACCCACAGGCAAGTACCTCTGCCCTGTGACCCAGTCACCTTCTACAAGCCACACCTGTGAGCCCATGAAGACTTGGGGATCACTCTTGAGCTAAGCTATAACATTAACTATTTTTATATTCTTCAAATGTTAAATCTAAAACTGAATTAATATGATTTCACACACCATGAAATACCAATTCTAGAAGGAGGTCTGATTACATATATACCATGATTACAGCTAAACAAAATAAAAATCTACAGATTTTTTTTTTCTCCATACCCTTGCATAGCATAGGCTATTTCCTAGGCCTGGATATATTCCTTTTAAACTCTCTTTATTAGATTCTCCCAAAATCTCTCAAACTTGGCAGAGAAATTCTCTGTAGGTAACTGCTTTATAAAAATTACTCTTTTCTCCACTAGGTTCATTTTTGTGTTTGTTTTTCAAAGAAAGTGATTTTTATTGGTATATTTTAGGTATGTATAGTGATCAATGTTCTTTTTTTATTACTCTGATGGTACATAATATACTTGTACCTATAGTATAATTTAAGTTTCTCCTTCTAATCCTCAATTTTTAGGGAGGGAAGAAATTCTCTGGACCAATTTAAATAATCATGATTTATATTCTCCCTATTCCTAGGCTATCTAACATGATTTGACTAAATCAAGCATTTTTTTCATTAAAGGTATTGATCAAAGGAAAAAGAGTCCTGTTTACATGATCCAAGAAAATAGCACTAACTGACAAACTCTTACTGTTCTGCCCTCAATTCTTTGGGAAAGGATACTTAGAATTTTTCCCTTCATACTGGTTATGACTTGCTAGCAGATACCCTTTTAATGAATCCCCTTGCACAGTTGCCAGACTGTACCCATCCATTTATATATTTCCTTTTCCAGGAAGAATCAGAATGGTAAGTGAGGTCTCAGATAACCTGGATGCAAAACCAACCATAGCAGCCTGATGTGTAGTCAGAGTGTTCCTTGCCATCCATTATGGCCCTAACTTCTATGCATCAGTGCAGGTTCACTTCTTCTGACACTGAACAAGAAAAGCGGGCTTAGCTATATGAGTTTCTTTCTTCTTCAGGGTCAAGATGGAACTGGTTCAACTGTTTTATCTTACAAGAGCATCCAGTGTAATAATTCAAAACATTTTTGTGGCTAGAACTGGCTGCTCAGTACAAAGTTATCTTTTACACCAGGGCATGCTGTCCCTCAGAACAGTGATTACAATCAGTTTGACATTTTTATATTTCCTAAGGGGAGCTAATCATAAAAATACTCATCTTTGTTCCCCAGACTGCCCATGAAGGTGCCTTCTACACAGCATTTGTTGATATGCGTTGCATCAACCAATAGCATTCATAGTATACAGCTCTTCAAGGAATTACTATGTATTTCTTAACATGCTTTACTTAAAACTTACTCAGCCTTAAGATCTGTGGCTCTAGAAATGACATGACTCATTTTCAGTTCTTAATGGTAATAAACTTCTCCTGTTCGTTACCTGTTTTCTTTGTGAATGTTGCCTTCCCTAGTCAGGCAAATATTGCTTTAAGATGCCTTTCTTCAAGCCTATAAAGAATTGTGACATTCCTTTCTTTTGCTTCCAGAAGTAATGAAAATAGAGCAGTAAGCGTGGGATCTGAATGACAAGCAGAGTTTTCATAAAGATACAGAATTTGACATTTAGAATTTGGACAATGAAATGAAATGTCAAACTGTGAAAAAGCACATGAAAAAATAGTATAATGTGACATAAAATATAGTTCATGAGAATAAAACCAGAGATGTAAGAATCAATTGGATAGATGATGTGAGGTTAGTTAGGAAAGAACCTAAAAATAGGTAGAAAAGTTGATATGTCGTTGATAACTTGTAAGAAATCGTTGTAAGTGCTGAAGCAGGAATATGGCATAACTATTTTGAATTGTTTGTTTTAGAATAAAGTTACCTCAATGACCTTCTTAACTGGCAAAGCAGTAGAAGATTTGTGCAGAATAAAGCAGGTAATTAAAATTTTATCATCAAATGTTTTGCTCTCTAGGGAGAAACCTTTCTACCTTTACTGCTGGGTTTCAGTTTTAGCATACTACCAAAATACTGTAGGAAATCACCTATTTACAAAACACTAATTTGACAACTGGCCTGTATTAAGAATTGTAACAACCATCCCTCTTCCAGACATCTCACAGTTATTGCTCTAAATTTTCTGCAGTCATGTGTTATGCCTGTAGTCTTGGACTCTCCACTTCCCTACAAAGATTCAAGATACCTTATAATTTATCATTGAACTGATTCACAACACTTCAGTTGTAGGGGCTGGGGATTTAGCTCAGTGGCCTAAGTGTCTGCCTGGCAAGTGTGAGGTCGTGAGTTCGATCCCTGGTACCAAAAAAAAAAAAAAAGAACCCTCACAACACCTCAGTTGGTATATTTTGCAGGTAAAAGGGTTTTTATCCTCCAGCCTAAAATAATCTTGTCATTTGCAACACTACAGCTGTATGCAGCTTCCAAATCAGGTTACAAGCCAAATATAGAACAAAGACAGCCTTATATGGGCCCATGCCTCCCTTACATACTTTAATTTGTGAAACTTTGTCCAACTGATCTTCTGGAGTTATTTTAAATTGCAAAAATTGACCAGGTTAGGGATGGTGGTGATGTTTCAAACTGTAGTGAAAGAATGTCTAGAGATTTTAGATTTAGCAAATATATTTTCAAATTATAAAGAATTTAGGAAAATAACTTTCTTAGCAAGACAGTATTCACACATAATGCCCCTTTTAAAAATTGACATCAAACTAAATATCTATATAAATCATGGACTGGTCCCCAGATCATTTCTTGGTTATCAGATAACTTAAGAAGAGTGTTAATCTTATTTTTAGACTAGTGTCAAAAACTATTGTATAGTGTATTGATATTTTATAACTTGAATAAAGATAGTCAATGAAATAAGAAATAACCATAAACTTATGTATTATACAATTTTTCTACAAAATGTATCAACAGCACACAAAAACACGTATCTCTTGATGGAGCTTTAATGTATAGATGCAGAGTGGGACTATCCTGCTAATCTTGTGTTTCTAATGACAGCCAGTATCAAGTGCCGTCATGCAAATTGTGGGTAATGGTTTTTCTCTCATAACTTGAACTAAAAGGGATATGGTGGTCAGAACTAGATGTTAATTTTCAACTCTCAGTCTGAATTTTTCAATCTGTGTTAACTTCAGTTTCTTCTATATTATAGCTCCTATAATGTTACTTGTCCTCAGAAAAGTGTGAAATAACCTTTACTTTGTGTTCAGCTAATTGTCATTTGAGCTTCTTTTTTCTAAGGATAGGAAAATGACAAAAATGATTCAGCTGTATCAGTTTCCTGTTCCTCTTCTACTCGACTAGGTTGATCTGGATTCGAGGCACATTGGTTGGGTAACAAGTGAACTTCCAGGAGGAGATAATCACATCATCAAAATTGAATTAAAAGGCCCAGAAAATACACTAAGAGTTCGACAAGTAAAAGTCTTGGGTTGGAAAGATGGTGAAAGCACAAAAATTGCTGGCCAGATTTCAGCTAGCGTAGCCCAGCAAAGAAACTGTGAAGCTGAAACATTACGCGTATTCAGACTTATAACATCGCAAGTAAGTGTTCTTACTGTGCGTTCTAGCCCCGGATAGGCTGACCTAATGTATTCTGAAAGAATAGAATATTGTGTAAAATATTCTATTTGTAAAATATTGTATTTATAGCCAGATTTCTTTCACAATGGTAATTTGCCTTCTTTCTCATGTGCCTGCCTGCTTCATCAGGTATTTGGAAAGCTCATCTCTGGAGATGCAGAGCCTACACCAGAACAAGAGGAAAAAGCACTTTTGTCATCACCTGAAGGAGAGGAAAAAGTATACAATGTATTTATTTGTATTCTAAAAATTTATTTCCCTTTTTATTCTTGTCCCTTTGTTCAGGAAAGTAACCCATATTTCTTTATATTTTTAATGGATATGTGGTAATAGTTCATACGCCGTCTTTTTGTTTTTATGTTAATTAGAAGATGAATTATCTAAAACATTTTTTAATATATAATCTACCTAGTATTTTAAGTCACAAGAAAAGGTGCTCTATACCTAGGGCTGCTATTAGCTTTTGTAAGACTTAACTTAGTCATTTTCTTGCTTTGCCACATGAGTTATCAGTTCCATTTGTTTTATCTCTCCTTCACAGCCCCCACTCAAAAAAATACATTTTTTTAGGATTTTTCTTTAGTTTCCTGAACAAAATGTACTTTTCCTTTTGCTAAACTCCATAGTAGTCTATGTGTGCCTCTTCTTGTCTTCACTTTGTTATGATTAACTATATGTATGTTTTACCTTTTCCAGTGAATCACTGCTTCTTCAAAACCAAGTACTAGTACCCATCATGGCAAATTCACACATTAATTCATATTCTTATTAAAATAACTATTAAAATGGAGTACTTTCTATTATTTAAACTTAAACATTGTACCTAAGAAAAATCCCCAGCCTTTTGTGTTATTGTCTTATACTAATGAAGCCTTGCAATAGTATGTTGAGTAGAATTGGTTGGAGTGGACATCTTTGCCTTGATCTGTATCTTAGAACATTCACTCTTTCACCATAAGAGTTATTTTAACCATAGATTGTCTTGTGAATCCCCTTAGTCAGATTAAGAATAATTGTTTCTGTTTTGGTTGAGAATTTCCAGCAAAAATATATTCTTATGTTTTCCCATTTTTTACTTTTATTCAGTAGAATACTCAGTTGCTATATGTTTTAATCAGTATGATATTAGCTTATAGGTAATTGTTTCTCTAATTAAAAAAAATAGGCTTGAGGTTGATAACTGGATGGTACAGTGCTTCTTTTAGGAGCAATGAAAATTCAAATTGTGATCAATGTACATGTCTATGAATATGCTAAAACCATTGAATTTGGACATTTCAAATAGGTGACTAGTGTGGAATACTGAGTAAGTCTCAAAGCTTTTTTAAAAAGCAGAAATAAAACAAAGAACCAAAAATAAGATGAAATAACTATGTATGATCTAGCTAGTATTTAAGTAGACATGAAAAAGCTCTATTCTACAAATTAACTTTCTTTAATGGATACACAACTATTTTATTTACCTGTTTCTTAAGTGAGCATCAGTAGTTCTTTCAAGTAATTTGTTTCATCTAAGTTGCTGAATTTATTGGCATGAATTATACACACATATTCTTACCTATAGTGATATATCTTATAATCCTTATTTTGACAATTTGTGTCTTCATTCTGTTTTCTTGAATAGTATGGCAAAAGAGTCATCAGTGTGATCTTTTCAGTTTTCAGTTTTCAATCAGCTTTCAGTTTTATTGTTTCTATAAGGAACGAACAGCATGAGGCAGAGACCAGCTGAGACCACCAGGCTTGTATAAAGGCAACATGGTGTGGAATTTATTGTGCCTGAATGCAGGCAGACAGAGGGTGAAAAGGCCATCTGTAGGAAGCAAAGAGAAATAGGCTTTTTTTTTTAAATAGGACTTGAAAGAAGGCAAGGGACATTAGCTAGGAATATCGTAATAAGCATCAGAGGTCCAAGTTTTCTGGATGTTTTGTGCCTTGGTGGACAAAGTCCTTGGGATATCCTGTGTGAATGTTTAGGTGTCTTTAGATGTCCAGGTGCTTGCAAGAGTCCGTGTTCCATCTTAGCTCTTTTAAGACGTCTTGTATTTGCTGGGGCAGCCCAGGTGCTGAGCTAAGAACAATGCCTCTGCTGGCAGACTGGTTTTGTATGGAGAGAGTCATAAGCGAATCAGGCCTTACAGTTTTCTCCATTATATTTTAATGACATTGATTCCTGTGATTCTTATTTCTATCTGCTTGCTTTGGGTTTGATTTCTTTCTGTTTTCTGATTTATTAAATTTCAGGATTAGATCCTAGATCTGACATTTTTCTTTTCTGAAATTTTATTCTTTTTATATCACTTGAGCCAAAGAGATTCTTCTTTTATTCTTCAACTTAGTATTATATACCTCAATTTAAAATAAATTTATCTTAAATATAGCTGCATAATTATGTCTCAAGATAGTTTACAATGTTAAATACAAACATTTATTTTAAAGAGCTTGGTTTTTTCTCTTTTTTCATATAAAGGCAACATCAGATGCTGACCTGAAAGAACATATGGTTGGAATCATATTCAGCAGGAGTAAATTGACTAACTTACAAAAACAGGTTGGCTAATAGTCATTGTATTGTCTTTGTCAGTTTTTGTTTGTTTTTAAGCTATAAAATGTCTTACAAATTTTATGGAAGCTTTTTTATGCTGCCTGTTTTATAAGTCCTGTGTAATGGAACTGCTTTGTTTTAGAGAGAATTTACATTGTCATACCTGAATCACTTTATAAGATTTTGTCATGAATGTTAACTTTCTTACCTTGTTATTCTTTGCTTTTTGTCATTTGCAGGTAGATTGTATTATCTTGGTTACAAATACTTAGCTACAGCAGATTTCATTTGTATTTTCCGTTTTTATTTTCTTGCTGAGTAGTTACCATTATAATGCTAAGAAAACCAGTGTTAATGTGGGAAGTATTGCTACATTTTTCATAATGTAATGTTAGATAACATAAAAATCGGACTTCAAAAATCAAATAAAATATCAATTTTTCTAATACCCTGCAACAGTAATGTTGAATCTTTTAGAGCTTTCAGTGATAACAGCTAGCTATACCACCTGTACCATAGGTTTGCCACTACTGCCTGTACCTTTCCACACCGTTACATCTTTTCAAATAACAATGTAAACTTACTTGAACTTTATTTAATGATGTTTCATTGACGTTTGGATGCTTAAAAATCATAAAAAAGAAAAATTTCTATCAATTACAGTGTAAAATACCATCAGTTTTAAAGGATCTTATGATTAGAAATGCTAAGCTATGAAAAAAGTGCCATAAAAGTGACAAAATTTGCTGTTTTGTTTTTGTTTGATGGTTTGATGTGCTAAACTTCAAGCAGAGGCATTAGAATACAGTATTTATCTAATTACACTGGAATACAGTATTATCTTCCAACTATTATTCCACAGAATATTTGGTTCAAATAGCCATATTTTTATATGTACTCTAGTCGTCTTTTTCTTCGGTGTTTGCCTTTTGTTTGTTTGGTTTGGTTTTTTGTTGTTGTTTTTCCTTTTTTGAGACAGAGTCTTGCCTAGCTCAGGCTGGCCTTGAAGTTATTATATACCCCTAATTACCCTGGAACTCTCAGTGATCCTCCCAAATGCAGGGATTATAGGAACTTAACTGTTTTTGAAATTAGTTAAGAGAATGACAATGGAGCGTTAACTGGAAGAGTATTCAATTAAACATGAATTTATATTCTTGTAGCTGTTTTGTTGTTGAGTGGTAAATCAGACTTACACATGTATGTTTAGATTTTTTGTGTTGCCTTCACATAGGTATGTGCTCACATTGTCCAAGCTATACGCATGGAAGCCACCAGGGTTCGTGAAGAATGGGAACATGCCATATCAAGCAAAGAAAATGCCAATTCTCAGCCAAACGATGAAGATGCCTCCTCTGATGCTTACTGCTTTGAGTTGCTCTCCATGGTTTTGGCACTGAGCGGCTCAAATGTTGGCCGGCAGTATCTGGCGCAGCAGCTTACTCTCCTTCAGGATCTCTTTTCCCTGCTTCACACAGCCTCTCCTAGAGTCCAGAGACAGGTGACTGACCATACCCCTTACTTTTGTGCTTCTTTGTTACTTGAAATATAAAAATCACCAAGTAGGGTGAGGATTACAGCTCAGTCCTAGAGTGCTTGCCTAGCATGCACAAGGTTTGTGTTCAGTCCCCAGCGTCATGAAAAATAAATGAGCAGTGGTAAAAATTACAAAACAAAGCAAATCACCTAAGATGTTCAAGTGTGGATTTTTATATTTTATTTCATATTTCATGTGGGACCTATTTTGACTCTATTTTATTTTTTACTCTTTGTAATCAAAGCAATGAAGAACAAAATATGTTCCATTTTACTGACGTGTTGTGATAAAAAGTATGTGTGGCTATTGATTACTTTTTGTATTACTTTCTTAGGATTAAAATATATAATGTCATTTAGAACACACAAAAAATAAAAGAAATTGCAGCTCTAGGTCAGTAGTTATCACTCTAGATATTGAAAAGTATTTAAAGCATATTTCTTTCCTTCTCAAAATTAAAAGTAGTATTTAAATAATATTTCTGTTTTTAGATTTTGAAGTTACAGAATGGTAGCTTATATTTTAAATTTAAAATAATTTATATTTTAAGTATTAAAATTTAATGGTAGCTTGCATATTAAAAATGTGAAAACTATTAAACAGAAATTTTTAAGTGGATTTTTTTCATTTCCTTATCAGGTGACCTCCTTACTAAGACGAGTTCTGCCTGAAGTCACCCCCACTCGTCTGGCCAGCATTATAGGAGTAAAATCTCTCCCTCCAGCTGATATCAGTGATATCATTCATTCAACTGAGAAAGGAGATTGGAATAAGCTAGGTATCTTGGACATGTTTCTAGGATGCATTGCCAAAGCACTCACTGTACAACTGAAAGCAAAAGGAACCACCATCACAGGAACAGCTGGTACCACTGTGGGCAAAGGAGTAACAACAGTCACCCTTCCGATGATATTTAACTCCAGGTTGGTCATTGCCTGTTTTAGTAACAAAGAATTAAAATATCATTTCAATTCTACCTTGTCTTACTCACCAAATAATCTCCATAGACAATTGATTTCTCATGTGTAAAAGGAATCACATATAAGTATCATTTTCAATTATTGAAGAATAGAAAGTAAACTGAATATATGAAGTTAGGATATTTGTATATCTTTGTTGAAAAAGATTGTAGATCACCAACTCATCACACATATATAAAAGTAAAACTTAGTTACATGTCACATTTTTTTTTACCATAATATAAATAACCCTGACTGGAGTAGGGACAGTGGGGGTGAACTTCTCATCAATTAAAATTTTAAATGTATTTCTTTTAAAACTCTACCAGGACAAATTATACAATATTTTTCCAATCTTCAGTTTGGGATATAGTTCCTCAATAAAACATGGACCCTAAAAGTTTAAAATAGGAAAACAGTTGCTAATTTGACTACATAAAAATGAAAATTAATTGAATGATAATACTATTAAAAATGTTTTAAAATATAAGCAATTAACTTGATAAAACCTGAATAATAGATAATTAATGATTAGCCTTAATATTTAGTACCCTGCTACAGATAAAAAGTTAAAGGACAGTACCACTCAGTTCAAAGAAAAAAATCATGGATTCTAATAAACAAATGAAAAGATATTTTACCCCAGAGAAATATAGATTAAAACAGTTGCAAAATATCTTTGATGCTTTAGCAACATTATGAAGGCATTTTTGATCTGTTATAAATTGCTGAAACATTTTTGGATATCAGTTTGATATCTCTGACCTACAACTTTTTCTAAAAACTTTCTTACATGTCCACAGAGATATATGTGCAAAGATGTTCTAGAATGTATGTAATAGTAAAAATTTAAAGGTATCTTGAATAGTACAAATTATAGAGCCATCAACAATAACTATGTAACACCAGAATATTAATCAGAGTGTCATTTCCTTCATGTAAGTAGTCTTGATAAGGAAGTAAATGTCAGCTGATCTAAGCAGTAGTCTACTTAGTTATATATGTAGTTGTGTAGTAACTATGTAGTTATGTAGTTATGTCTGCCACATGTTCCTTACTATCTCCATGTGCACTAGACAAGTCATCTGTGGTCTATGGACTATCCTTCAAACATCACTGTTCTAGAAAATACTTGCAAATATAATTTGTAAACTGAGAAATGTTTGAAACAGAACATAAGTCAGAATAGTTGCTCTCTTGAGATTGAGGGATAGATCTGAGGTAATGTTTTGATATATATACACACACACACACAAATTTATCTTATTTCTTTTCTCTTCTTTTCGGCAAATATTTTTAAACTTAATCAAAACATTACCTCAGATATATATATATATATATATATATATATATATATATATATATATACATAGATACACACGAAGATGATTGTACTATTCATTCTATTAGTTCTTGGAACAAAACAGTTAATATCTGTAGGATTAGATCAATTTTGCATGAGTATATCTGGTAATTCGAGTAAGACTTTTGAAGATAACTATGCAAAACAACCAAATTTGTTAAGTTCCTACCACCTTGTTTTGAAAGCCTACATTGTTGTTGTTTTGGGCTCTTAGTGATATTTATTTGTTGTTTTGTTTTTCCCTTTAATACAGAAATGATAAATGTACATGTATAGGCTTATATATGCCTAGAACTTCACCTAAAGGGTTTACAAGAATTGATTTTATTATGTGTGGTAGTATGAACAACTACACTGAAGAAAATGAGACACTATGGTAGCCATTGATGATTTCCTATCATTTTGTTTCGAAGTCCAATAATGCTTGTGTTCTTGGTTTCAGTCTGTTTTCAATTATTTGGTTTCAATGTGTATGAAGGTATGGGCAGCTATTTTGAAGAAAACAAGAGACATTTATGGTAGCCATTATTGATTTCCTAGTGTCTGGTCTTGAAAGCCCTTAAGGCTCTCGTTATTTCATTTTGATTGCTTTTATACTATTTTGATTTGTATTACCTTATTGTGTGTGAAGGTATGGACAACTGCTTTGAAAACAAGATACATTATGGTAGCCACTGTTGATTTCCTGTTGTCTTGTTCTGAAATCCTATGCTGTTTGCATTGTTTTGCTCTGATCTGCTTTGTACTGTTTTGTTTTGCTTTGTTTTGTTTTATTCTCTTTAAAATAAAAAAATTGCTGAAGTAGTATTTACTCTTTCATGAATAACAACTATCAAACTATTTGTTGGTTTATAAATGCTGATTTTTGTTTGTAGTTATCTTCGACGAGGTGAAAATCATTGGTGGATGAAGGGCTCAACTCCTACTCAAATATCAGAGATCATCATTAAGCTTATAAAGGATATGGCAGCAGTAAGTCTCATCCTGCCTGTTACAGCAGTGAGATGCAGCAAGAATCTTCCTGACACATTGAACAGCTTAGTCTGTGTAACTGATAGAAGCACATTAGTGTTATTTTATTTTGAGACTATTGTTAGTATGTTAAGTCCTTTGCTATTTGTGTTTTTGATCATTGATATAAACTATGTTCAGATCAAACTTTCCAAATAATTTACTTGAGAATTGTTATATACGACTTCCAAACCCTTAAAACTTAATGAGGTTGTGACCTGAAAAACAGCCTGTATCCCCTCCCCAAAAGGGGGGGGGGCTGTCAGAAATGGGAGTCTTTTATTCTCTTCAGTCCTCATAGTTTAGAAACCCTTTATTCTTCTTCATTAATGTTCTGTACCACTAGTGGTAAGGTGTCAGATTTAGGGGTAGATTTAAGAGTGACAAGAACAGAGAATTACTTCACAGACCAACTGGTTTTTATGAATTGCTCCATTGAGTCAATTCCCTCACACACCATTGTATTTCCAGGAGGCAGCTTGAGGAGAACAAGTACTGTGGAATATATGTCCCTGAGAGGCATTATGAACAAAAGGCATTTTTTGAGGATGAGAATTTGAACTGCTGCTTAACAGACTGATACATGTGGATATAAGAAACAGCAGGATATTCTCGGGGGGAATAAAGTTCCATCACTTCTCAATACCATTTTCTCCATATTTGTGGAAAATAAACTTTCTTAGGATGTTTATTAGATGAACATTAGGAAGAATGTTTAAGAACTCCTAAATTATATTAGTTAAGTGATGATGCTCATTAAAAATCAAAATAGCAAATAGAAGTAATTTAAACCCATTTATATTCTTGAATTCCAGAAATACTCATTTAATCAGTTAGCTTAGCTATACATGTTTTCTGTTTAAAAAAATTCCAATACCAAAATTTCTTAAGTATAGATACCATAGTACATCTGTTTTTATCCAAATATAAGTAGAAGTACCCTTAGTCTCTATAGAAAAAGAATTTTGAGATCTTAAATTTGTATTTAATCCTCTTTAAATCACCAAAAATGATGATTACAGAGTGCTCACTTCAGCAGCACATATACTAAAATTGGAACAATACAGAGAAGATTGGCGTGGCCCCTGCGCAAGGGTGACACGCACATTCATAAAGCATCCCATATTTAAAAAAAATGATTAGAATTTGGTTTTTTGGTTTTGTTTGTTTGTTTGTTAGACAGGATCTCACTATTTAGCCCAGGCTGGCCTTGAACTTGTTTATGTAGCCCAGGCTGGCTTCAAACTCATGCAATCCTCCTACGTCAGCTTCCCAAGTGCTAAGATTACAGGTGCAGGCCACCATACCCAATAGAATTTGAGTTTTTCATAGGGCTTTTAAGAATTTTGAGCTCGGGGGCTGGGGATTTAGCTCAGCGGCATAAGCGCCTGTCTTGCAAGCGGGTGGTCGTGAGTTCGATCCCCAGTACCGATTAAAAACAAAAAAGAATTTTGAGCTCAAAAGCCTGTGTTCCTCTATCTAAAATTAATGTGGTTTTGCGGCAGTTTATCTTTCTTTTTGGTAAGAGATATTATGTAAGAGAAAAGAATTTATTATGATAATATGCTTCTGGTTACTTACTTACTAAAATATCCCGTCTTGCTCACTAGGGTCACCTATCAGAAGCTTGGTCCCGAGTGACCAAAAATGCTATCGCGGAAACCATCATTGCCTTGACCAAAATGGAAGAAGAATTTAGGTCTCCAGTGAGGTGTATTGCGACAACTAGAGTAGGTATTTTTTGGTTTTTGTTTTCATTTGACCTGTATCATTGTTTGTTCATGTTCAGTAATAGACTTCAACAACAAATTTTAATCAAGTCAATCCATAATTCTTACCAAATAATGTAGTTATTGAAAAACAAAAGGGTTTTTTTTCTATGAACTATGAACTAAATATGGTAGTTATTACCATTTACTGTTAGGACTTTTGTATTACTTGTTTTTATTTAGAAATCCAAAGATATACTGGTTTTAAAAGAGTAGACAAATCTCATTATGTGTATATTATCTTCCTAATAACCTACTTATTGTAACTTAGTGCAGAAAAGTAGCATTATGTCATGATCAACTGAAGATCCTTGGAGAACAAGGCCACTTCCCATTTTCGTATGCCCAGTTGTTTGTAATATGGAACCCTATATAGCTCACCTACAAAGCTTGTAGGTCTTTTAAACAGTAAAAGCACTGTACAGTGGTAGAGTGGGTCACAACTTTGAGAAAGGAGGGTTGCATTCTTCAGATGGGACATCTGTTGTGAATTTTAACCTGCACCATTTCATGTCCCATATAATTACAAAAGGGATTTGAGATTTTGTTGAGTAGGACAGTGTGACAGCATTAGAAGAAGTGAACACTGGTGGAAATTACTTAGGTTAATCCTCAGAAGTCTGAAAAAGAAAGTCATGCTTTCCTAGAAAACTAATTTATGCTATCTTGCCAGAGAACGTAACACTGGAAATAAGTGTTTTTGATAGTAACCCTTTTTTACCACTCATGACTTCTTTTCTTTCCTTCTGCTTTTCGTTTACTCCTTGCATTACCTTCCTTTTTTCTGTTTTTTCTGGCCCTATCTTACCATCTCTTATTCTTTATAGCTAATAATATTCACATGCATTTGTTAACAGTGAGCCTTTTAAGTAAGTGTTTGTTTCTTCATTAATGAAGAAGTATGTCATCCTGTATAAAAACTGAAGCTTCACAGTTTTTAAACCACTTTTGAGGAAAGTTTCCTAAAGTGTGTTAAACATTTGTTTCTGACAAAGTTGACCAAGTATAGTACTAAGCCCTTTAAGGGGTTCGTTCCAAGGAGTTGTTATTACCTAGAAGAATTACTAATATGTACCAAATTACTACTGAAACTATGAAAAAGTAAATGACCATTTACATTAAATTCTTTGGAATTCAATGCCTCAGGCAGATGATAATAAATGGAAAAGCATGCAGAAGGCATTGGTATAGTAAAATTAATATGTAAATTCATTTATTTCAATACATGAATTGGTTTACGTAGTAGGCCAATAAAGGATAATTTTGTCTGTCAGATAGAAAACAGGACGGTTCATTAGAGAAACAGTTGCTTGTTCAGTACATATATGAATGCCTGCTGTGTATGTCACCTCTGGCAGTATGTGCCACATCATGAAAGCCACAGTGCTGCCACCAGATGTCTGTGTTTTCAGATCCAGCCAACTATTTATGGAGCTATTGTCATGTATCAGTTAGCATTTTCTCAGTATTTCCTAAAAGTTGAGCAGTCTTAACAGCTTTTCCTCTCAACAGCTCTGGCTTGCTTTAGCATCACTGTGTGTTCTTGATCAAGACCATGTAGATCGTCTCTCCTCAGGAAGGTGGATGGGAAAGGATGGACAACAAAAACAAATGGTAAGATCAGAATTATAGGAATGGAAGGGGCTGGGGTTGTGACTCAGTGGCAGAGGACTCACCTGGTATGCATGAAGTCCTGAGTTGGATCCGCAGCACAGAAAAAAATTAAAATAAACAAACACTGGACCTGAGGATGTATGCCTAATCCCAGCTGCTTCAGAGGCTAAGGCAGGAAAATCACAAGTCAAAAGCCAACATGGGCAATTTAGTGAGACTTTTTCTCAAAAAGGGCTGGAGAAATAGCTAAGTTCCAGA